>VZTN01013680.1:731-15721 GCA_013400515.1 Erpornis zantholeuca | reverse complement strand
AAGTTGGAAATTGCTTTATTTCTTCTGCCTTGGGATTTACAGATGTTTCAGTGTTCATCGTGCTTCATTTACAGACATTGGCCTTTAACATATGAATTATTTTAGCCCAAGGACCAAAAAAAAAAAGCTCACATGCTTCTTGCCAATGTCAGTGCATCCTTGGTTTTGGGGGACGGCCTTGTTTTACAGGAGAAAAAAAAATTAGGAATACGCTGGTACCAGTTAGGAACATATTAGTACAACACTAATTATAAACTGGAATGTGTCAGAATTAAGTGAGTTATGATCTGGCGAGGACCTGCAAACTATAGTCAGATACTTAATAAAGTTTAGACATGCAGCTGTGAATACTTCTGGATCCTTGCCACCTTTTATTAGAGTGGCGCCCAGCAACACTGCTGTAGTTAAGGGTCTGTCAGCATTTCCATTATAAAACCCCGTTTTTTTAGGGCTTTGTAACTTGCCCATTTTAAATCACATCAAGCTGAAACTTGTCATTAAAATTGTCAGGAATAATTTCTTTTAATACACAAATGTTACTTAGAGTTTCAATCTATCTTTGTTTTGGATTCAGAGAGGTAAAGAAAATAAAGTAAGTGCATGTCCTATTTTATTAGAAACTTTTTTTGCCATATTTTTTAAAAAAACCCAAAACCTCAAACCATGTCAAAAAACAACAAAACAAAGGCTTGAGATTGAAAAATATATATTTTTAGCCCCTGAGGGCTGAATTCTGCTTTCTGTTTCCCACTGAGGCATAAGCAGAGAGTACAAAAATGGCATCACATTCTAGTTTCTCAACCTACTGTCTTGAAGAATTGTCAAGATGGTTTTAATAAAACACCCCCTGATTATCTATTTTGTGCATTGTGGGATTTTGTGTTTCTTTTTTGTGTTGTGTACATTTTAGATTTTACAGTAGACTTTTCATTTCATTTCCTACTTGCTTTCTATAGGACATCAAGTATTTTAGCCTGATGTTCATACAGACCCAGAGCAATGGAGATGTACACCACTTGAGGATCTTCTGCTCAGCTGATCTTAAAAATTCCTTTTCACTCTGGACTCCCTACTTCTACCTTCCTTCATGAAAAGAAAGAAAGGAAAATTATTTGGACAGGTTAGTTTTTCATATCCTTACTTCTCTGTGCAATACAAAGCATGTAACCATGAAAGATGTGCAGTTCTATCCATGTTTCCTGTCAGCTGAGGTTGCATCTTGGTTTTGCACTGTGTGCTGTGCAAGTGGTCAGAATAGAAACCAGCCAGTAAATTTTCTTAGGGATCCTTTATTGTCTTTCTCTCCTCTTCTGTTCTCCTAATATATGTGAAAAAAATAAAATAAGTTACTCAGACTTAAGTTTACCATTGGTTTGTGGTGATCACCTAACAGGAAAAAAACCCATGCGTTTTCAGTCTAGATGAGCTTGAAAATCTAGAGAAGAAATTGAGGGAGAAAGGTCATGTAGGAATTGAGAATATTTTTTTATTATTATTGCTGTATTTGATCAGAGGGACAAAGAGCAGCTTTTTTACCCATTTGGAAACTTCTCAATAACTGTGGAAATTACTCTTTCCAATATACCATAAGCGACAGACACCTCCACGTATTGTCAAGCCATCACCTGGTCTCCCCTTTCCAAGTCATGCAGGCAAACTGAAACCAATGAGACACAATGGAAGCAGTGATGCCTACATCTTAAATATTGGAAATATATGTCAGCTCACATCCAGCCCAACAGTGGCAGCACCAGCTCAGCCAGGGCTACTATGCAGCAAATCTGGATGTTATGGGCAGCCTAGGGTAAGAATGTGAAGCAAGTTCAGGTGCTTGAGCTGACATTCCTGATGGATTTACCCTTATGTCTTGCTCCTGTCTTTTTAGAGATGGCCTCTCATCTCTTTAACTGCAACTCTAGTTTACAGTCCTAAATTTGTTGTCCCTTAGCTCCTTTGTATTCCATGTTTAATCCCTGTTCCATGCCCTCAAACTTCTAAGGTTGAGCATGACTGTCCATATCCTGTCTGACAATCAGACAGACTGATCATAAGGGACTGGATTTGAGTTCTAATGGCAAATTCAAGGTCATATCAGTGGCCTTAGCAAAACAGTTAGCTGATGTATTTAGATTTAGTTTGTGCATGACTAACATGAATGCAGGATTGATTCCCACAGTTTATCTGATGAGCAGTAACTGGTTAATCCACTTGTTGCCTGATAGTACATCTGAGACCTATCTTTGAAAATCCAGCCTCAAGTAACTTCCCCTCCTCCTCTTCCTCCTGCCCTCCCTGCCTGCCAGCCCCCCGCTCCCGCCTGGCCTCCAAATTCCTGGTGAGGTAAGCATGGTCATTCATTCCTTCAGTCATTCATCAGAAACAGATCAATTGTTTATAAAACTTTCTGCTTTCTAATAAGCAGAAATAACAACTTGGACAGTATAAAACGTCCTCAGCACATGCTACGTGAGGTGTCACAAGCAGCAGTAGCAGGGCTCTACACTGCAGTTGCAGTTTTAATGAATCGTCATTCCCAGTAACTCAAACCAATCTAAAATCTCTCCATCAGGATTGTTAAAGTCAGAGAACTCAGCACACCTGGGTGTCTCAAGGAGCAGTAAATTAGCAGCCTTTAAGTGGAACATGACTTCTACACTTTGCCATCTTGAATTTCATTAGCCAGTGTTTCTTGTTCATCTCTTTCATTAATTACATTCTCATCCTTTAATTTGCCTCTTTTAATAAAGGGTTCATTCTCACCTTCCCCAGTCCAAATGAAGCAGGTTATTGGCATTTTTGCTCTAGGTGTGAAATCAAGGTGTGGATTTTCAAGGTGCTTAGTGCTGGGTTGTTTTTAAAGCAGCAGTACTCATGGGGGAGCACTTGAAAATCAGTCAGGCTGTGAAGAAGGGCCTAAACTATGAAACCTAAACTGTGAAAATGACAGCTCTAGTGTCCAGACCCTGGCCATGCCTCAGGGAGTGCTCTGACAGCCAAAGCATATTGACCCAAACAACTTTACCATAGTTGCCCCTGCTCACTTGATCACCCAGTAGGGAGGGGACTGCAACAGTGCCAAAATCACAGCAAAAGGCACCCCAGTTTTCAGACCATTAAAGCCTGAGGAAAGCCTCTCTTTGGCCTATATAGTGTGCTCACTCTTTCTCCTTCAGCCAGAGGGGCATTTTCTTGCCAGGTTCAGAAAGAGCTGATTAAAAATTTTTTTGGCCTGGAAGAAAATAAGAACTTAGGCTGGCTTAAGCTGTAACAAAAGTGTCTGCATTTTTTCTGTATTCATAATTTAAAAAGTAGCTTAAAGTATTAATATCCAAACATTTCTAGCCTCTGAAAAGCTGCTGATAGAAGAATGCTAGAGCAAACTATTGGAAACAGAGTGTTCTTAAAACTGCAATGCTGATTGACCAGGTCAGCAGGAGAAGTGGTAGAAAACTGTTGCACTGTTGCCATGGCAGCTGACTGCTGGAACCCTTCTCTTGGAGTACATCTTCTCACACCCTCTGCTCGGCACTAGAGTAAGAGACAGGCCCACGGCTGGCACAGCCTTGGGCAGAAGCACAGTGTGTCCAAGGGCCATAGGGACAGGCAGGCCCCAGGGGACTCTGGTCAGCTCACAGGGACAGAGCCACTCATGAGGGGTGAAGCAGAACCTCTCGGCTCTCTCCAGTCAGTTACCTTCAAATAACTGCGTGAGACATTATGTTTTTTCCCTGTCCACAGCTGCTGCACAAACTGACCTCTCACTAAGGCTGTGACAATTCTGTGGTTCCCAAAAGGGCATTATTTTGTGGCAATGTGGTGAAATTGAATTCAGGGAATACCTGAATACAGAGGAAACCAGACCTGGGACAGACAGTGTCAGGGGACTTGGCAGCTGTATCCCACATCACTGCATGCAGCAGCAAACTACAAATACAAGCCAAGTGCCCACCAGTACCATCGGGATCAGTCTGTATGTAGGTAGCAAGTCAGTAAAAGGAGCAAAAAACTCAGCCTCCAGGAAAGATAATAGCACAGGAAAGGCCATATTAAGGCAGTCTAAAATCCAACCCCTTCCCTAGATAGGGTAGAGGAGGAAAAAGGGAAGGTCTGATGGGAAGGTCTAAAGCACAGAGTGACACAGATGTAGCTATCAGGAAATATTGAGTGCAAGGCACTGTTCAGAGAGAAACACTGTTCCACATGGAAAAATGCAATAAAAGGTGAAAAAGAAGGCAAGTCTGTGAACTCCAGATGTTGCTATCAATATCACTGGGAACATTTAACTATCATGAATAGATAATACTTGTTTAAAATTAACACGGCCAGTTTCATCTGCTACATAAAGCCATTGACTTAGCTTTGTAGAACCACAGGGAAAAGTACAAACAACTTACCAATGTTGTACATTGTACAATGTGGTACCAAAAGTACAAGCTTACCAATGCTTAATCCACAAAATGAACAATTGAAAAAAGAATTTCCTGAATCAAATCAGTGTATATGTCAAAGCCTGGGAAATTAATGGCATTGGAAAACTCAGTAAAAAAAGCTGGCAAATTTAAAAATCCTGACACTTTGGGTGTGTAAACAGCATGAACCTATAGAAAGACAACAAGACACTGAGATAAGTTCTGGCAATATTTTCTAGCAATCTGTCCTATATTGATGCTTCCTGGGGAAAGGTGAGAGAAGGTGAGGCATAAATCAGTAGAATCAATCTGTTATTTGTATCTGAATAACCATCAGTTATTCCAGTATTTTAGTCTTTCATAGTTGGATGAAGCTTTAATAAGAGACAGCTTTGTCTCTGTTGTGCAAAAGCTTCCCAGGGAAGCAAACAAACAGCTCCAGAGAGAATCAATTCATATTTACATCAGGGCCCACTTAAACAGCCTGATTAATGCAAAGGGAGTTAAATAGAAATGAGCCCTGTAACTATTCACCCATTCTCTTCTGCTTTGTCATGCTGAGTGTCTTTAACAGCAGATAACTAGGTGGAAGATGCCAAGGAGTCAGCCTGGCTTCTCCCATTTAAGGATACTGCACTCAGGGCTCTGCGCTCAGCTGTGATTCCCACTTGTAGCTCTCTACACCACTCTGGTGGTCTAGAGGGACTTTGCTCTCTAAAGCTGCCTCCAGTGCTGCCGGCATGTCTAAATGCTGCACCGCACTATTATCTCTGGCTGCCAGGGTGTTCCTGCGCAAGCCAGCACTGTTGGCTTCTCCAAATGTCTGAACATCTTCATCTGGTGCTTAAAGGGCTCAGTGTCTCTGAGGAGGACCACAGTTGCAAGACTGAGCTCATTTGTGTGCTGTTTCTGACTGTCATGTAGGTCTGCAGAAAGAGAAACAACAGTGTCACATTCTCGGATGGATCCCATTTAAGGGAAGAATTCAGACTTGTGAGAACAACCACAGCTTGGACATGTGGCTGACTGAAATACAGATATTTTCCATTAGGGGAGACTGGAACTACAAAAGATGGACATGTTTGGTTTTCATTTCATAGATACTTTATTAGGGATTTAATTTGACTACATTACATGCTTAGGGCAGGCTGTAGATTTGAAAAAAATTGTTGTTGATTTTTTTTAATGTTCACAAATTAAATGAGTGTCTGATTTCTGCCGCAGTTCACTAGTAGCAGAGCAGTAGGTCTGACCCTCTCTTTCCAAGTCCTCTGACCTATCCTGGGGATATGGATCTGGCTACGACCAGAGAAGAGCAACAAGGAAAAGCACCCATATTACAGAGTTTTGAGAAAACTAACATCTTTAAGAGCTGATGGTCAGGTAACTGTGCACATCACTGTCTCCTTTTTCCAGCAGTAGCTACCATACTTTCCAGGCAGCTGAAAGAAGTCTGACCACAGCCATAGCTTCTGGCAAAGGCATTTGAAAGGTGCAATGGGAACAGCCATATATCACAATCAGCTCCACCTGCCTTGGCCAAAGTTTCTTGAAAGTGCAACTGAAACATTTGGAGGCTTAATAAGCATTTCATCTTCAAACCCCTCTCAAACCATCTGAGGGGTTTGTCTTTTTTTTTACAGCTTTTAAGTTTAAGGGGTATGTCTAGTAAAAGGACATCATTATCTATACAAAACTCGGAGTAGATACATGAAGAAGCAGAAGGCAGCTATGTGCTCCTCTTTTTGCCTGTATGTAGTCCTTGTATACCCAAGGTGTTTTGGCACCTCACTTTCTAAATTATTCGACTACCATGTTGCTGTGATGGCTGTGTATCCTACTGAAACAAACCTTGTTTAAGGTTTAAGCACTAAGAAGGTGTTAATGACAAGCGAAAAGGCTCCTAGATGTGTCAGATGCAACATGTACTCCTGGTGGACTGCCTGTTTAAGAAGTTCGTGGAAGAAGGCATTATTCTACAAAACTTGAGAAAGTGATCATTGTTGCCATCTACAACTGCAGGGACGAGAAAATTGATGCTTTTTTCCCTCATCTGAACATGGGAATAGACTAGTTTGCTTTTGCTGAATGGATGTTGGCTGTTCCCTTTGCAGAGTTTGCATGAAACGCATTAAAAGGTGCTTGAAATATAATCTGGTTCCGGACAGCAACAAGCAAAAAAGTTAAAAAGAACATGCTTGCTTGTATTGTACTGCTGTTTCTGGAAACAGAGCCAAATACACATTTTCAAGAAGTGACAAAACTACATATTTGCTGTCCATCTTGAGAAATCCTGTGCCACAGAACAGCCAGCACATGGTAAATCATAATAGAAAACCTAACATAGCCACCCACAAAATAAAATTCAGCTCCAAAATGCAGACAAACACTAGAATGGTATACAGAAGACATATACTGTCTGTATACAGACAGTATGTAAACTACATACTCTCTTCAGTAATCTGATATAAGTGCACAGAAAAGACTCAGAAAGGGCTGAATAAAAAGTAAAATGAGAAATTAAGAAAAACTCTATGAAATTAGGAAAAACTTTCAAAGAGGTCTAGAAATTCTTCCAAGTGTGTGAAGTGCAGCTTGAGCCAGAAGGCAAGATATGACCTCAGACATGGAGAATAACAAAGAACATTTCCTGTATATTTAAATATCTCAGCTTCTATATCTGCAATACTGATAGGCTTCACCAGGAGTTTGTGGGTGCTCAGCAGGTGCTCAGTTTTCAGGCTTTTGCTTTGTGTGTTTAATTATAAAAGCAGTGGAAGGGTTTTGTATATAGAAGCAGCAGGTCACTCATATTAGAATAACTTAGACCTAAAGATGTTTTAGAATAACAGACAGCAAGGACACAATAGCTCTACGTCAAGCAGCTGATGTGAATGGGCTTTGTTATTGAACAGTATCCTTATAGTAGCTGGCAGAAAAAGAATTAGCTAGCTACAAAATGATGTAAACATTGAAATAAATGCAGTGCAAATAATAAGGAAATCTGGGATGTCTGCCAGTATAATGCTGGTCGAATTGGCTAGTAAGAACAGAGTTAATCCTTGGGACACTCTTCAGTGACCAAAATTAGTCTGGACCTATGAAGTCCTGAAATATTCATTGTTTCTGCTAAAGCTGTCTTACGGAACAATTACCTAGAATCCATGTAATCCACTGACACATTCACTTGTTATATGCTTTTATTACACTCCCCTGCAGATGTTGCTGTTTCCAATTAGAGATGTAACTCCTACCACTGGCTGTTAATAACTATTTTGCCTTGAGACATATCTTATTTGCTAACTGAAAAAGGCAGGTTAATGGTGTCTGCACTATAGTATATTATTAGAAGTGAGTTTGTGAAGTAAACTCCCAGTGACTCTAATCTCAGGAATGCTGACTCCTCCTGAGGTCAGTAATTGGGTATTTTGGAATTTGCCATAGCAGCAGGCCTAAGCCTGTCTTCAGGTTTCTTTGAAATTTGGACCCTGAGGTCAGCAAAATAATTGGTTCATTTGAACTGAAAACCAGAAAGTGAAGGGTCCACTTTTCCCATAGTGTCTAACTTCCAATTCACCAAACAGATTTTGAGATCTCTCTCCATTAGGTAGCACAACAGTTAGGCACTGTTAGTTTCATTTCCACTTTACTCTCCCTGCCTGAAATTTTTGGTTTGTCATGAATCCCAGACAGCAAGTGGAGCAAGGCATGGTTACTCTCTGCATGTATTTTAGAAACACTTTTTGCTTTCACTACTTGAGCATTATAACAAGACAAGATCTATTCCTGTTTTCTCTTTCCAGTTTTATGTATTTAGAAGTTCTTTCTATTGTTCTCAAAGTATAGCTTTGACTGCCTCAAGGGCTTGCTTTTGAGCCACCCAAGCTCTTTATTTTGATGGACCTTGGCTATAGTTATTAATCAGTAATCATCCTGTTTATACAGAGTTTGAAATGAAAGCTCTCTATCCATATTCATGAGTTTTGAATATGAGGCCCTATGAGTTTTGGCATGTGTTAACAAGTAAATCTTCAGAAGTTTAGGGTTTATGATGTCACCAAAACAGTAGAACAAGGACAGGATAAGTGAAGAGATCAGTGTATCATAGAATCACAGAATGGTTTTGGTTGGAAGGGACCTTAAAGATCATAGACCCCTCTACCATGGGCAGGGACACCTTCCACTAGATCAGGTTGCTCAGAGCTTCATCCAGCCTGGCCTTGAACACCTCCAAGGATGGGGTACCCATCTGGGCAACTTGTTCCTTTGCATTATCAGCCTCACAGTTAAGAATTTCTTTCTAACATCTAATCTAAGCCTATTCTCTTTTAGTTTGAAGCCATTTCTCTGTGTACTATCACTACATGCTCTTGCAAAAACTCTCCATTCTTCTTGTAGGCTCACTTCAGGTACTGGAAGGCTACAATTATGTCACATCAAAGCCGTCTCTTCTCCAAGCTGAACCAGTTCTTTCCTCAAAAGGAGAGGTGCTTCATACCTCTAATCATCTTGGTGGCCTCCTCTGGACTCTCTCCAACAGGTCCATGTCCTTCCTGTGCTGGGAACCCCAGAGCTGGATGCAGAGTTCCAGGTGGGGTCTCACCCGAGCAGAGCAGAGGGGCACAATCCCCTCCCTGGCCCTGCTGCCCACACTGCTTTGGATGCAGCCCAGGACACATTTGGCTCTCTGGGCTGTGAGTGCCCATGGCTGGGTCATGTCCAGCCTCTCACCCACCAGCACCCACAAGTCCTTCTCTGCAGGGCTGCTCTTGGTGTGTTCATCCTCCAGCCTGTGTTGTTACCAGGGGTTGCCCTGATCCAGGTGCAACACCTTGCATTTGGACTTGTTAGACCTCATGAGATTCCCAATGGCCCCACTTTTCAAGCTTGTCCGGATTCTTCTGGATAACATCTGTCCTTTCAGCCATGTATCCTTCCCTAATGAATACACTAAACAGTTGAGTTTGCTTTGAACAAGACATAATAATGTGAGCCATAATAATCCTCTGTCTCAAATGGGAAAAAAAAAAAAGAGAGAAAGTGCAGGATTAATACTGCAGAGGAAAAAAACACACAGCAGTTTGGCTACTGCTTCTGCAAAACTTAAAATATGTGATCTTCCCATCATAATTCAGTGCACATGGCTTCTTTGCAGTTTCAAACATGTAAAAACTGAATAAGAAGCACCAAATAAGTATGGTTCTTTCCAAAGTTCTTCTAAGGAAGAAAAGTGATACATTGGATCTAGGAAGTGTTATGATTACCAGTACTGTGGAGCAAAGATACTCACAATACAGCGTGTTATAAACAGATGTCAGATCTGATTACCACTTATACCCAGACTGTGCTTGAAAAGGGTTGAAAAGTGTCAGGAATGATGTTTGGGTCCTGAATCCTGTATATCAGTTTCGATGTGGGTTAAATCAGAATGCTAGTTTATGTGGCTTGTTTGGACTAATGTTAATAATGTGATGATAATAATAATAGCTTGTTTTTATAGGGACAAATCTTGAAATCCTGGCATGATTTTTGCTAAGATCTGTTTGAAGAAAAAGCTCCATTTGTGTTTTGTTCCTTATAAAAAAAAAAAAAACCAAAACCTTAGTTATTTTCACTCCTCCCCCAACCCCCTTTTTTTTTTTCTTTTTTTGCCTTAAGGTGATTTTACTGATTAGTGTAAGCTTTGTACACTATAAATGCTTCTCTGCTGAAAGGAATGAAAAATGTTTTTGCAAGTGGGAACGCCATGAGCGGGGACAGACACTCGAATTTTTTCCATATTTTTCTCATTTGCCATTGTTTTTTGTTTGCTTGTTTGGTTGGTTTTTTTCCTTGTGTTACTTATGACTTGAGATTTCATTTTCCAAGAAGTTCTGAAAGTTTTATTCCTGCCAGATTCTGTTCTGGTCAACAATGGAGTCTGAATTAGGACTGAGGATTCTCTGCAGTCTTCACCACCTGCATTTTATATGCTTTGTGATGATGACAATGTCTATTTTGAATTGTTAGGCACCTCAAATTATACAAAATAAAAAGCTGAAGTTATGGAGCCTTTGCATTCTTCTTAGGTTATTTTAGGAAGAATATTAAAAAATAGCCTATTCCTAAAAAAAATATGTTCTTCCACACATCACTACTCTTAATAAAGAAAGATATTACAATGCATCTGTAATACCAATTGCTTTCTCTGTCACTATGATTCCTGGCTCTTTATACTCTACTGTGCATTTCTTCTTTGAAGCCTAGTAATTCAGTCAAAAAGAAGGAGCCAGATTGTGGATCTATGAAGAAGAAAGCAACTCCACAGCAGGTGGGGTTTTCACAGGGATGCCTATAAAATCCTCACTACTAAAAGCAACAACAGGATAATCAAATTGCATAGTGCTGGAGATTTGTTATGGCAGTCAGCTTTCCATCAATACAACAGGGAACTGGCTGCATAATACGAATAAAAATCCAGAGGATGTTTGTTAGGCACCAAACTTTCAATTTATTGTTTCTACCATAGTAGTAACCTGTGGATTCTGACTCTGAAACTGAACTCCCAAGGCATAGTTTAGGTGGACTGGGGATAAGGGTGTTGTTACCACATACTGCTCCCATGCCAGTACAGAAACCAGGCTGGCTCACGTCACACAAATTAACTGGAGGCTGATTGATTTTATGCTGTTCAACAGTTTTCAACAGAGTTGCTTTGACATCCTGGGATTGCTAGGGAAGAATAGAGCCTGAAAACAGCTATCTCTCTAGGACAAGTTCTCACTGTGGATGAGAACAATCAGCCCCCATCACTGTGGATGACTGGGGAGAGGCTGATATGGTGACAGTACCATGGAGGTACAAAAATCTGGGGTCAGAGCAGCTAGCAGTTTTCTGCTGCTTTTTGTGCCTTGGGAGCTACATAAAGCAGCGAAAGGGGAGGGGGGATCTGCCTCAGAGGAGGAATGACCACTGAAGATGATCTGGAGAAAAGATAATTTTGACACTTGGGGCCTGCTAAAGCTCTGCACATAAAAAGTGAAAAGTAACAGAAATGTAACCAGACCTGCTGGATGATGCTGGTTACCATCATTCCTGACTCCTGCAGTGCTAATGACATTTTTTTCTGTCTGGCAATCTTTGTCTTGGCTCCGTTTTGGAATAAATCCCTTGTTCTTAACTCCTCTGTTTCTGTGTTGGTTTGACTAAGACTTCTGTGAGAAAGTTTGATATTTTCTTCTGTTTCACTGGCAATGTTTCACCTTTTCCCCTGCCCCCTCCTCATTTCTTTGGACAGATTTCATTTCCCAAACAGATGTCTCTTGTTTCTGAAAGCAACATCCACAAACACAAGATTTCTTTCTTTTACCATATTTTTTCACTCTTTTAAAATCCTTTTCTTTTTCCTTGCTTTCTTTCTTTCTAATCTAAATCACTGGGTATATTCCACAACGCGGTTCTGAAAAACAATTTCTGAAGTGTGATTTTACAGTGGCTTTTCTACCACTCCATGCCTGCAAAGGCACACCAGAGACCCTGAAGGCTGGATTTTCGTGTAACGGGATAATAATAGAGCTTCTACATAATTACCTGCATAGGTAATCAGGGCATGCATGCATACAGATACCCAGCAACAGGTGCACAGGACTATTCCTTACATTCAGAGCTTGAGACTTTGGACCGTTCCAGTGAGAGGCTGACAAGATGCAGGGCGCTGCTGCTATTTTGAAATCATATGGTCAAGCTGAAGAACTGTACTTATGAGGAACACTGCTTCTGCATTTGATAGAGTTCAGCCTTCAAGCTGCCCTATGTATGCTGACCAGGCAGAAAGAATTCAGCTTATGTTGCAGCATGTGTAGGTATATGCACCGTGCTTGCTGACAGTCCGCACACTTAGGACTGAAGTTATTAAGTAGAGGCCCATTTTTTTACCCCAGAACCAATTAGAGCCTGTGCCCAAGAGAATGACTGTCTGTAATACTTTGCCATGGATGTAAGGATCTGTATTTTGAGATACTCAAATATTTTTTAGAACAATTCTAGGTCATATTTTCAAAGTTGAACCTTGAGTAATGATCTTCTCAATACCTATCATTTTGTCAACAGGTCTTGAGCTGGTCAAGGGTTTCTTAAGATGGCTAGGTGCTTAAGTAGCACTGAGAATCTGTGAAATATGAATATAACCATGACCTTGCATATTTTTCACATGCCCCAGGAGAGCTGAGGCCTGGCCTTCTATGCAGGAGCACAGCTAGCAGAGCCACATCAAGCCAGGTTTCCTCATGGGTAAGGAAGTTGCACAAACACGCGCTTGGCTCTGAACTCATTAACCAATTATGGCAACTATCTTTGAATGCTCTTGGCTCTCCAGAGCCTCTGAATTTGGCTGGGGTGGCAAGGGCATGAGCACAGCTTCTTGAGTGAGAGCTCTGCACCAGAAAATACAAGAACTCCTGTCTACCTCAAAGACTGTAACCTAGATAAACATTTACAAAAAGCCATCCACATACTTCCTTCTAACCTCTAGGTACTATTGGCAAACCTGAGGTTGGTGAGTTTTGACCAGATCCTTACACCTTCTCCTTTCAGTCTTGTAAGTATGTGCACAGGACCACAAAGAAAAAGACATGTTGTGTGCATATGGGATTTGTCAGAATCTGAATGTTTACTGAGAAGTCTTCTATTACTTCATGGTCCATTTCTGATGCCCAACTTAATTTTGAACTACTGATGTCATGGTGGGTCTAAGGAGAACAGCCTTATGTCCATCACTGATGAAAACCATTTCCATATGTCCCATGTATCCCCCTTGTTATGTGCCTGGCTTACCATAGTCAGTATCACCTTGGGATGTTGAGCAAACAGGGAAGGAGAAACAGAAATCTGCTGTTATTTAAACCTGATTAAAAGAGAGAATAAATTTAGGTAACCTATTCTGAAGCTGTTGAAATTCGTTCCAAGAGGTTGACTGCATAGCTCACGTAGAAAGCAGCTGCCAGCTTTTCTTACTTGTTTCCACCCCATGCCCCAATCAAATTTTTTCATAAGCTTTAGCCAGCATGCAAGCATGGCACCTTGAATTTCTTTCAATGACTTCTTGTCCTTTAGATGTTGCAAAAACTGCCTGCCTCTGCCCAAGGAGCAGAGTGAAGCTTGCCCAGAAAATGTGAAAAGCAAGCAGATATCTCTATAGAGCTGAGAGTTGGAATGGGAGTCTATTTCTAGTGTAGAATCACACTCATCTCTGCTTTCATTTTTACTCCAATCAGATTCTTCCTCCAGTGCAATTTAAATGCAAACAAGAAAAATTAAGAGGTACTCTGTGCAGTGTATTATAAAACATTTTGTAAGAGCAAATATAAGAAGCAGTCTCTCTCCTTAGTCCTAATCCTATTGCCTTATCTTTCCCCAGGTAAGTCAAAATGTCAGCAAAATGGCATAACTGAGAGATCCTGCTTTGCAGGAATGGAAAGAAACCAGTATGTAGCTTCTTCAGTTTTATGCAGTCTGACAGGCTGTGCCAAGGTGCCTTGGAAAGGCACAAGAAAACAAACAGGCTTCAGCCCTTTGCAAGATTGGGCCATGACACATGGTGTAATGGTATATCAATTGTAAAATATATCATCATATTTTGACCCTTTCTGAGACAGTTTAGATTAACTAAGCTCATTCTTGTCAGTACTATTTTGTAAAATCATGATGCAAAACTTTTAACATATTTTCATCAGCCTCTATAAACACAAAAGGATGAGCAAAATTGCCTTGCACTGATGCTAAAGCATTACAGTAGACAGAAGCAACTTTTTCAAACATAAATAAGGCTTTCTTTGTGTCATCGGTAGAGTAACAATCAGGATTTCAGTAGCATACGTGTAAGGTGAGAAATGAGCGTGCAATTTACTTCAAGTCAGATATCAAGCTGTGGTCTGTCACCACAGAACTGGGGGATTCAATTCTCTCTGCAGCTAGTAGGCAAAAACCTTATATACTAGGGAAAGTTTGGGCTGACCTTAATTGATTCTTAGACCTTGCATAGCTTTCACATGGATGAAATTGACTACATATATGGAATTGTAAATGAAAATGTAATTGGCCAAAAATCAGTCAAAATGAAATATTTCAATTAATTGGATTCCTTGGCTTATAGAAAGAAGAAAATGTTACTGGAAATACGGAATAATTTATATACTTTGTTGCTCATAACTTGGAAGTGCCTTCTGAAATACTGGGTACAGCCCAACCTGCAGAGTTTTCATGGATCTATGCATGAGCCCATATAATTTCTAAGCTCATGAGGGACTCATACATTTTTACATTAGCATTTTTCCAGGTCCTGCAGACAAAAAGAATAAATACATGTATTTTAAGTTCATTCCCCATAATTTTTTTTTAGCAGAAAAGATACGGAGTTTGTGTCACCTGTGTTTAGGTGGTGATCCCTAAAACAAATTTCTGTTGCAAAAGAGAAAAGATGCCTTCATGTTGGATAAGACTGCCACAGCTGTAGGTCCTCTGAGAAAAAAAATCAGGATGGGTCCTGAGGGTAGAAATGATGCATGCAATGATGGGAACAATGTAAAGAAATATATTTATGAAGAA
>VZTN01013679.1:1242-16850 GCA_013400515.1 Erpornis zantholeuca | reverse complement strand
CCCAGGTGGTTTACTGAAAAACTCACAGGTAGCTGGATGGAAACTGCATTGAAAAACTGTTCTGTTGCTGTTCAGAAGATATACTAGAAGAGCTCTGTATGAAAGAGAACATCTGATGAAATCAATAGTTACTGGGTGAAAACAGAAGATATTTGTTTTCTTTTCATTGCCTAGTTATTTCATAGGAGTTATTGCTGTATGTTATATCTAATTCTTTAAAGATTTTATTTCTTTAATGGTGAATATCTGTTAGCATATTTTGGCAGATATATATTGCTTTTTAGATCTAAAAGACTAATATGCTTCAAGTCCAATAAGGGCAAAGTTTTCATACTTGTATTTTGATTATTTTTGTGTCTTAATATCTATTGACACCATTAGATTTTCTCTATGTATCAAAATACTAACACTGGAAACTAATATTTAGCCCCTATGTTAGAAAAGCTAAAAAAATCATATGCGAGGAGTTGCTGTTTATCTTTTATTCAAATGATCAGCAAACATAAAACCAAATGAACCAAAAATGCTCAGACTGGCATTATATGTTTAGTGGGTGTAAAGACTGATGTGGAAGCTGTGGTAAATTCCCATTCATGAAATCCTCCACTATGATCAGAGGTAATGCAGTCTGTCATGTCTTGAAAGAGTAGTTGAGTATAATTTCTGATGATACAGACATTGAACTGATGACAGGGACCATAAGAAGAGGATAGAAAACTCATTTTAATCTGTACTTTGCCTGTATCTAACCACCAGAATTGAGAGAGCAGGAAAAAATTATGCAATAAGATGGGGAATTATTTAAGAAAAGTCAATGTTAGAAAATGCCAACCCTATGCTATTAGCTTCTAATTTTGAAAGGGACTTTTAAACTGAAGTATCTTTGTGTGGAAGAGTTTTCTGAAAGCCTCGTTCAAACTGCAGTGGGGAGGCAGCTAATTTTCCATGTAATATTATCTGAGGTGGGGAGGATCCTGAGACGATACAGCAACACAAAAGAGAGCACATGACCACAGTATTAGTTTCAGTGAGTTCAGTAGTACCATCTACAGACAGCACATTAAGTAATGAGTTCTCGCAGTCCAGTCAAGCTGCTTGAGCCATTTCCCTATCTAAATATTTTATATATGAAAGTATCACAGGGACCCAAACAGTGAAATTATAACAAGAAACCATGAGTCTCTCCTTAGTGCCTAATACTCTCCATCGGCTGGAGCTTGCAGCACAGAAAGAGAAAAAGAGAAGACTAAGCTGAGTTAGTTTTAAAATATATTCATTGATGTATTCTCTGATTTTTGCCACCAAACTGAACACGTAGTGGCACATGCCATGTGACCTTTTGGGTGGGTGTAACAGCCTCTAAAGCTTTCTCAGCACTACTCCATGTGAAAGTGCAAGAAACCCATTTTCCAGTTAAAACATCTAGGGGTAAACTATACACTTTTAAGTGAGACAAGGAAATGTATTTTGTTAATATTTGGGCTATCAATACCATTACAAGGTGCTTATAAATAACAACAGGCATCTGGAAGGACTGGCCTCTATCTCAGGATGTTTTACATCAGGAGACTCGAAGTACTAATGAAAGAAAGACAAGTAGACAAAATGAACTCCAAAATTGACAAATTATGTTAATCTAATGATAGAAGTTTCAATAAAGGAAGATGGAACAAAGAGAATGAAGACTTTTGTATATGCTCAAAACTTGTTTTTAATACTAGAAAATCTATGGAGCACACTGTACAACTGTATAGAAAACTGCATCACATACTACTGTGATCTCTAGTAGACAGAAGAGGAAAAACAAAGAGCACTACAATATTTGCTTACCTTTGTTTTCCTTTTTCAAGACATCTTAAAGATTGCTAATGAATCAATCTAGCTGCTTGGGTCAGTTTGAGAAAAAAAAATTCTAAGACTTCTAAAAATGTTAATATAATTGCTAAAATTTATACGGTTAATTGCTGGAATAATCAATAACTAATTTTCATTCTAAACTAGGTCCTTCATGTGTCTTAAATAACCCAATGGAAGATCATTTACATCTCAATAACAGCCCTTAACAATGTCATGTCATCAAAATCCAACCTAAATCTCAATAATGTAGGTTAGTGACCAGTAAAGGACTTATTACCTGGGTCAAGTCCTTGGGGGCTATGGTGGGCCAACTGGTGAACGCCTTCCTTGTGTGTGGCTTTTACTTCAAAACATGAGCTGGTCATCCCATAGGAATGATCCCATTATTTGGTGCTATGTCATTTTCTAAATGGTTATACGTTACACATATTTCAGGAGCCTGCAGCGGAGTCATAATATGAAGGTCAACCAAGCATAACAAAACAAAACAACAACCAAAAATGGAAGCCAAAACAGACATCAAAGTAATATCCAGTAGAGCACTTTAAAATAAACAAATAAATAAAGCTTTGAAAGCTTACTTGGATCTTTACCTTGCTTTCATTAAAATGTTTCTGTGCAAGATGGCAATTAGCAGAAATGGGAAGTTAATGTATATTAGTGTTATGTACAAGCTAGGAAGAGAGAAAGGCATAACTATTTTAAGATGCATTTTTAACAATGCTTTCGTGATACCAACACACTTGCTGATGATATTGAAATTTTTATGTTAATTAAACAACCCCTAACCACTCAGTACATCTCAGATATATACACTTTGTAATTACCTCCATTATTGAAATAGCTAGTTTGATTTATCCTTGCCACAGTAACATTCTAGCTTCTGTTATTTTTGTCTTTAGAAAAACATAGGTCCCAGTGAGGGAATATAAAACTATTACTGTAAATTAAATATTAAAGCTAACTTATTTTTGCATAAGAACACTGTCAAATAATGGTGATAACTATTCCTAAGAAATGAACATTTTTTTTGTATTTTTTGGAACACAAATTAAAATCTAATTTTCGCTTCTTTTGTAAATTCATATAGTTAGCGGGTTTAGTTTTACTGATGGCAGTAGCTTAACAGGGAGCTATTATAGTCTTAGCTTAGTGATTAAGAAATACAACATTTGTTGAAGAGCTAGGCCTTTTAGTCTAGAATGGATTATCACTTGATCCTTCCTTAAGCATTTTTATACAGGAGTGCATTATCCTTGGAGCCACCCTGGGCTCCATGCCTCATTAACCTGGGTGTTAGATAAATCAAAGGCAGCCTCAGAGACAAAGATAAGCAAACTGCAGGCCAGCAAGACGATGATGTATGGATCCAGGAGGCTAATAGGAAAGTATTGACAGGAAAATGGTGTGCTTATCCTGCAATCACTGCATATTGCAATGAGAGCTCCCAAAAGCAGATGGGATACACTTCAGGGAATGAAGGAGTAGGAGATTGTTAGGCAGAAATGGATCTTCACGTCTTAAATTCTAACAAGAACTTTCTTTGGGGCTGCACTTCAAGCACAGTAGAGAGGTTAGTACCCAGGCAACTGCAAACTCTAAAAAGTGAATTCATGGTAGGGGTAAACATTATTATTATTTTAGGATTGTAATATAACCACCAAAGCTGAATTTCGCTCATGTCAAACATTAAAGCAAACACATTTTGCAGAGACAATACACAGAACAAAATTCCATATGCTCAGAAAAATAATTTCTGCAGCCTTCTGCAGAAAACAGCATTTCAGATGTTAATATCTTTCCAGTGAGGAAGGCAGTGTGATTGGCAAAAATTCTTGCAAAACAGGCTTCATTCTGTGTTTTCCCATTGTGTTTGTTTTCCATTCAGTCTGAAAGGTAACATATTCTAAAGAATCTAAGCCTTACCCACAAAACAACTCTTAGATCCAGGAAACAGTCAGCTTCCACTATTTGGAAAAGATGGAAAGTGGTCCAAGTTTTGTAAGCTCTGCTGTTGATTGTCTGGGGTTTCTTTTCCAAGATTCCATTCAGTGGATTGGTTTTAGAAGGATTCGTCTTGGGGGCTTGGGGTTTTTTGTTTGTTTAAAAAACAGATTAAAAAATAGTTGCATTTAGGGAAAGATCCACAGAAAGTTTTGGACCAGTCTATCATACAGCTCCTAGAAAATAAAGCTGGATATTATATGATTCATTTTCCATTTTATTTATTTCCCTTGACCATGGTCTGTTGTAATAGCTTTTGTCTTAAATGTGCTTTATTACTCTTTAAAAATAGTAGGTGTCCCCCTAAATCATTTACCATGCTGTCTTTTTTCTTTTGTACTTTAACTATCAGCCTAGTCATTTTAAAGTAATGTTCCTGTGGACTCCACTGAGAGGAGAATCAAATCCCAAGCCCACATCCTTGATAGTGTTGATACTTTTTTCCCCAGTGTTGTGACTTACTGGGGACAAGGGCCAGGATGAAGAACACCCAGCAATGTTTTGAAAAGAATAAACAGAAATTCGAGTTAAGCTACATTTGATACATAAATTTTGAGGCTATTTTACCAAGGCTGGTATGACCAGCTAGACTTTTCAATGCCCAACACCAGCTGGTTGTCCAAAAAATGAATGTGCACTGAAGGAAGGTGCTATTTGCAGAGATGGTCTGTCTCTTGCTGCAGAAGTGGGAGGGGACATAGGCAGGAAATTATTCAAGTGCTGGTGAGAAGGAATAGATGGTGTCACAGTACTAAGGTACAGATGAGTAGAACACTGTGTTCTCTCTCCACTTCTGCCATGAAGATACCAAACACATCTGAGGTCATATTTAATTCTGCAATTCTCACTTTTTCAATGAGTACCTTGAAAAGAAGTGTGGTCACTGCAGGAGAACTGATGGGGAGATGGACACCTCTGGGACTCAGTGTCAGTTCTTGTTTCAGGTTGCTCACCTCAGCATGCCTGAGGCTCAGTGCACTCAGGTTCTTAACAAAGGAAAATTTAGAAGGTAAGATGGTCCATCAACTCAGTATAATCATTACCTAATATCACCACAGTGTATGAATTAAGGTTTGCACTTGATACTGCTGGGTGGAAACTCAAGGTAATGAGACCTTATACACTTGGCCTTTGGTATGTTAGTTTCCCTTACTCTATATTCATCCTGTGTGTTTCTGCCTTCCTACAGCCTAAATGCAGCCTCTCTTTTAAAACTCCACCTAGCTCTAAGGACTATTACCTCCTCCTCACACGTGTTCCTAGATAAACTGCTCCTTCTTTCCTTGCAATCTTGGCATCACTAGGGAAAAGGATGAAAACAAATAAGAGCAAGCTTCTCTGTGTTTTCTTGGCTGACAAAATGGAAAAGCTTTGTTAACTGGCTCAGGGAGTGCTGTGGAGACAAAGCTTGTCTCTGTGCCTGCTGCAGGTTCCCATAGTGAGAAGGAGGAGGAGGGTCTAGAGTCCTTGGTGCTGACTTTAAACATCAGCCCCTTTCCCAGCAATTCTGTGAGGCCCAACCAATCTCTACCAAGCAAGTGAAAAGAAAGCAAGCCATGGATGTATAATTTGGCTGAGATTGGGGAAGTTTGAATAGGGATGGTTAAAAAGCATTAACTGTAGCTTCGGGAGCAGCTCTCTTTTCTGAGATGCTTGGCCTTTTAAATAAAATGTTGAAAAAATATTGTTTCAAGCAAAATACTACATTTTTATCATCAAACCTAGTCCCAAAAATACTGAACAATCTTTGCTGATTTTTTTTTCTAAACCAATTTTGTTTCAGGCAAAAATATGGCATAGAAAATTGTAGTCCAAATAGTCAAAGAGCAGCTGAATTAAAACAAACTGAACAAAGACTCTCATAAGGGAAAATAGCATAGAACTTGATGTATATGTTAATGAGAGCTCCACCCTGAATTTCCCTGCGCTGAAAGAGCTATGGAGGTTTGAAAATTACTTTCTTTTCATTTGGCTATTCTGAAATAATGCTTCAAGGAAATATCTAAGTGCAGAATTGCTCTGAGCCACCACGGAAAAAAAAGACATAAATAAAATATTTTGTAATTTTCTGAAATTTCTAGTAGCAACATTCTTCTGCTATGGAAATTTTGCATTTTCTGGTTGTTGTTCTGCATTCTCTCTCTATATAACTTCTTCCCCACAGAATATGTAACTGCTAAATTTGTGATGTGCACAGCCCTGACAGTTTGGGAGTTTCCTCCTTGTATTCCAAAAATCCTTGTGCCATTTTCATCCAGAGAAATACCAGATGTGTTTTCTGTGATATAATGTATCTGTTTTCTGGTGTGACAAAGTGTTGTATAAGACTTTCTATTAAATTTGGGCATTGCCAAATGGCATTAATCAAATCCTACAGAAATATAGACTTGCATGAATTACACTTAAAGTCACAGTACTAGTTATGACTAGACATTAAAGGAGCTCAATATATCACAGGTCCTATTGTTTTTCCTCTGTGGCACTGGTTTCCAATCAGTTTTGGAAACTTTACCAACATCTACTGAGTTGACTAATCAGAAGTTATGTTCTTTAGAAAATCAGTCCTTGATGTGTGTTCTGTTTATACACTTTTGAAAGGATATTTCTTGACCTTTGCATTACAAATCATTATTACTCCAACAATTAACATGATAACAACTTGGAATTTCCTGAATTACAGATAATGCTATTAGTATGCTAGGCAGGGTAATACTACAAATGTCCTCCTCTGGAGAGACACATGGAACATTTGTCTAAGTTAGATGCATTTAGAAACTGAGCTGACCTTCAAATTTACCTGATATGTTAAACAAAAACACTCTTTATCATGTATGCTCTAGGAAACTTCCAATCAAGCCTTTATACTAGAGATAGTAATGCAAATCACACCACTTTCAAAGCAACATGCTTAATAAATTCAAGCACAAGTCTTATTTACCTACTTACTCACTTCTCAGTCAGCATGAGTCGATTCCCTGACAGGTTTACTAAAATACCACTTACTTGTTTTGCTATCATCACTGACAGCAAAAAAAATGACAAGTGCATTTTGCAGCTCAGCAGGTAGCTAGACAATTTTACAAGGCTTAATTACATATATATGTTGTGTGTATTATGTATTTAATATATATAAATACATAATAATAAATGTAATACTATCATATATTATAAATGTATACTATATTGTATTGTGTATATGTGACCTATGCATGTGTGTATATACATTTCTAAGAATAATTCCCAGTGTGAGCAAGGCATCCTGATCATTTCCCCCCTCTGAATAACAGACCAAAATTAACTGAGCGTGGCCTGAATGCTGTGCATTTTCCAGCCGCTTCCCTGCTTTTGATTTGTTTGCTGCCCTCTGTCTGGTCCCCTAGACGGTGGCAGGGAGCAGGTTGATTAATGCCCACGCAGAGCAGTGGAAGGGGCGGCGGCAGAGGAGGGGCAGGGACTCGGGCGCTGTCCTGGTGGCGGCGGTGCCTTTAACATCCCTCCCGGGGTCTGCCTGTTATCTGCCTGCCCCCACAGCCGGCAGCTGCGCTTCCCAGTGCCCTGATGGACTGGCTCGTGTACCTGGGGACGCGGGCAGGGTGCATCCATTACTCATTTGTGACAATAACCAATCGAGGAAGATGTAGAACTCAATTCCAGCAGAAAGACCTATAATGTTGGAGTCAGGAGGTTATCGCTGTGGGACCTGCACCTTGCTCCTCACCCCTCTTATCAAAAGCTTTACGGCCCCTGCTGGAGCAGCATCTTGTAAAGCTGAGGGCTGCAGATCTTGGACCCAGATTAGCATGCATCTTCTTAAATGCTACAACATTTAATTAAAAAGTAGGTATTAGTCAAATTGTTACCGACTGAGAAGATGCTTTTGGTAAACGGAAGGCAAAAGCCCAAGTGTTTTACCACAGAGGGGGAGCTGTCAAACAATTTCCTTAAATTATATCTTTGTAGAAAATTACATGTTTCCCACTTTCCTCATTTCACAGTGAAACTTTATTCAAGGGACACAATCCCAAATCCACACCACAATGCCGGTTAATCCAGGTGAGAATCTGTGATTAAGGCCTGCCTAAAACATCACAGCACTTGAAAAATTACAAGGGACATAGCTTTTGATAAAGCACAGATGTTGTTTGATGGCTGCCTATTCATATTAAAAAGTTCTGAGAAAGAGGCTGTGTTTTAGAGTGAGATTAGTGAAAAAAACTTAGGGAAAATCACTAGAATACGTGCAACATAAGAGATGAAGAACTCATTTTATGATTTACAGCCTTTTCTCTAAATATCTTGATCCTAGGAGGATCCAGATAGACCTTTTAGGGACCTTAATTGTTTAAAATAACTTAAACTTCTGAAAGAGCAGATAGAAATAGTACTCATTTATCATTAATGCCTTAAATTATATTTAGGAAGCTCATTTAATCAGTCATAGGGACCACAGATTCTGGTAGCACCTTAGCAAACTGTGCCTGAACTGGAAAGGGAAAGAAATAATTTAAAAATGGTTTTATCGAGGATAGGACATCCTGGGTCAACAGTGTAAAACTCTTAATTACCAAATTACTTGTAGATGATATCACCATCTGCATCACCAGAATACAGAATAAGAACTTCATTTTATTCCTACAGAAGACTATAATCCTATTCACTTAGCTATAAATCAGTAGATCTAATAAAACAGCATTCAAAAATAATCTGTAATTTTTTTACACCTTCTAAGAAAACTTTTAGCATATTTTTTAACTGGAATGAATGAGAGGTTCAACCACAGAATATTTAGGCATAAAACTGACAATCAGTTTTATGTATCTATTTCCATTTATATCTACTTTCTTTAGGAGAGTACCCATGATATATGAATAGCATTTTAGCAGAGCTCAGTTTAGTATGCTTTCCTCTGTACTATTCCCAGGTTTATTAACATATTTTAACCTTTTTTCAGCATTACCAATGTGGACTTTAGCAAATATTAATTATTCAACAGCATCAAAAGCCCTGCAAATGTAGGATGATAATAGAGACAGCAGTAAAGAACCTTCTACTTTGCGACCCTAGAATAAAATCAGCTGAATTAAAAATTATACAGCATCAGAATAAAATCAGGAGAAGGAAGACTTAGAGAAATATTTAGGGCAGAGGAATAAGAGCATCCTTGAGAAGGTGAGAGATAAAAGAAGGAGAGAAAAAAATTTTAAACTGGAAATAAACAGAGCCAAACAAGAGCTCTGGGTATTAAAAATTAGTATTGGTATGAACAGAGAGGAGCTTGCAAAAGAAAGATGAGAGATGGAGGTGATCACAGTGTGAAGACTTCTACAGCTTTCTGCAGCTGGGCTACTTTGCACAGGCTTGAAGAACCAAAGCACTCTGATACTAAAGAGAAGAGCAGTAAGAACTGCCAGGTGACCACTGACCAGAGAGTTCCCTTCCTCTCTGAAAGGGCCATTGCAGCCACTCTGAAATACTGATGGTTTGAAAAACCAGGAGAGAGTTTCAGCAGTTTATACTTTGAGGAGTGCAATCAATTATTCCTGTTCTCAACTGAGAAATCAAACCCCATTAGAGAATCAGGAATGAGAACAGCTAAAATAGCTACAGCTTGGCTGGGGATTTACAGCTCTTTTATCTGCAGCTGGAGAATACAAAAGAAGTGTCTAACCTCAGTCTTGTGAAAGAAGGTTAAGGACACTTCTGCCTAAATCTGTCTTGTGAGATGTTTAGACCTTCAAAATTTCAGGAAAATCCAAGCTACTGGAAAAAAGCAGAGCCTACATACAATAGGACCTATCTGGAAAACAGCACAGCCTATATACCATAAAAATATGTCTGGATTGGTGGTTCAGTCACTGTACAAAGGTTGCTGTGCTTCATAGTATGGCTAATGCATGGGCCTGCCAATGCAATACCTGCACACAACTCAGGGAACAACTCCAGCCCAAGACCATGTGTAAGGGGAAGTAACTGTGCTCTGCCACTTGCTCAGGGGGTTGGAGAAGAGCCCCTGACCCACTGAGCTTACTAGTATAGACTTCAGGTTCCTTGTTCCTAAAGCCGATGTAGCCCAAAAGACAGCATGTACAGACATCACAGGGGCAAAAATTATAAAATTAATAGAATCCTTTATGCTGGAAAAACCTGAAGTATTGTCCAGTCCAACCATAAACCTAACACTGTCAAGTCCACCACCACCACTAAACCATGTCCCTCAGTGCCACATCTGTATGTCTTTTGAACACATCCAGGGATGGTGACTCAACCACTGGGCAGCCTGTTCCAATATTTGACAACCCTTTCTATAAAGAGTTTTTCCTAATATCCAATCTATATTCCCTAATGCACCTTGAAGCCATTTTCTCTTGTTTCTTGTTACCTGGGGGAAAAAACCAACACATTTTGCTACAACCCCCTTGCAGGGCATTGTAGAGAGTGATAAAGTGTCCCCTGAGCCTTCTTTTCACCAGGTTAAACATCCCCAGCTCCATCAGCTGCTCCTCATCAGACATGTGCTCCTGACATTTCACCAACTCCATGTTCCTTCTCTGGACTCTTTCCAGCACCTCAATGTCTTTCTTGTGGTGAAGGATCCAAAACTGAATCATATGCCACTCTGAATATGTGTACACGTATTTAGAGTGGCATAGATTATTATATATGTGTGTGTGTGTGTGTGTGTGTGTGTCATTGTGATCATGTCATGTACAGTAAAACTACTTCTGATGAACTTTTCAGGCATGATGACTACAAATTGAGTATCTAAGTCAAACCAGTGCTGTATGGTACTTTAGAATCATCAGGGGAAAATTAACTTCCAGAAGCAAACCCAGACAGCTCAGGTTTGCCTCTTAGGATGAGGTTAATTGTTTTTTGAAGGTGTTGGTTCTCCTTATTGGTAATCCATAAAGACCAGAATGATGAGATCAGCCTTATATTTTAGATGGCTAAAAGTAGGCAAAATGAGTTCTACATCTGTCACTTTTTGGCTGTTTGGACAATTCAGCATCACGTGCCCCAATTAGAAACACAGGCCTGGTCTTCTCCTTGTCTCTCACATTGGCTTCCCACAGGTACAAACTGAATTCCCATTTTCCAACTCACTCTGGTTTGACTGCAGCAAACCCAAGAAATGCTTGTGAGATAATGGCAGAAAATATTAAATGGAGAGAAAGTCTGTTAAAAGAATAACTACTGTGCAGGGGTATCTGAAAACAATATTCACAAGTTTATTTTCATTATCTAGACCGGAACATTTTGAAATACTATGCAGCTTAATTAACTTCAACTAGTGTGCTTTTCTGAGTTAGCCCTCTAAACACGGGGTGAATCTGCAATAATATCTTCAGTCATTTTTAGGTCAGCTGTAGATTTAATTAGGTAAGCATATGAACTTCAGTGCAGAGATGAGGCAAACAAGTTCAGACCCACATGATTAGATCCTGTCAGCTCACACTGTTATTTTAAATGAATATATCATTAACACCTTCAATAAGTATACAATAAATTCACATTGTTTTCCACCCTATTTAGGATCACCTGGTCACTACCTATGACCAAAATATTTGTGAATGTAAAAGGATCTAACAAGTTCTTCAGCCCCATTTTATTAAGCAAAATTACATGGGTGAAAAGGAAAGTGTCTGTGCTGAGACTGATTATTTTTGATTCTAACATTGAGCTAGTGCCTTTTTTCATCAACTATAAATGAAATCATGATCATAAATACTCTTTGTGTCTCTAGAATGGGTCACTAGCCACGAAAAATAAAAGATGAAATTTCTAAAGTAGATCTGGATAGTGCCTTGCATGTACATTTCCACTGGATCACTTTAAAATAATGTGTCTATAACAGGAGCCTGTTATGGATCAACGATAAAATGTTTAACCATATCAGCTCTTGTGATACCTGAGCTTTCCGTAATGTTCCAGAGTGTGAGGGTTTAGCTTTTCTTTCTTTTTAGGATTTTGAGGTGACTCCCTTTTTTTCACGTTATCCCGTTCATTTAAAAGATCTGGAAAACTGAACTGTACCACATCTGAGTAACATTTTCAAAACTTCAAGTGAAAGAAACAAGAATATCCTTTAATTTTGTGAGAAACTCCCTAAGAACAAACTGGAAGCCTAACATTTTATGACGCAGTGTGTCTTTGGTAACACTGTATTTCCACCAAAAAAAAGTTATTACCTGTTTATCTGTACTACATTGGACACAGCTGTTGGAAAGCTGCTTGGCAAATGAATGACCTGAAGGTCCTCATAAACAGGAGGTTGAACATGAACCAGCAATGCACATCTGCTGCAAGAAAGGTAAATGGTGTCCTTAGCTGCATTAGCAAGAGTGTTACCAGCAGGTCCTTCCCCTTCATTCAGCACTGGCGGGACCTGGATACCTGAGTGCTGGGTTCAGTTCTCCTCTCAGAAGAGGAGGGACATAAATATAGTGGAGAGGGTTCAGTGGGGAGCCACAGGGATGATGAAGAGACTGGAGCATCTCTCATATAAGGACAGGCTGAAAGAGGCAGGACTGTTCAGCGTGGAGAAGAAAAAGCTCGGGGGATTCTTATTAATGTGTATAAATACCTGAAGGGGGGCTGTAAAGAAGATGAAGCCAGACTCTTCTCAGGGGTGCCCAGTGACAGAGACAATGGGCACAAACTGAAACACAGGAGGTTCCCTCCGAACATCAGGAAACACTTTTCTACGTAAGGGTGACTGAGCACTGGCACAGGTTCCTCAGAATGTCCGTGGAGATACTCAAGACATCCTTGGAGATACACAAGGGCTGTCTGGATATGGTGCTGGACACCAAGCCTGAGCAGGGGGCTTGAACCACATGACCCTTCCAGCCTCAGCCATTATTCGATTCCGGAATTCTGTGACTTTTCCTGAAAAGAGTTCTCATATTTCTGTGTATACCCAATATGAATTTCCCCCAGAGTTACTCACACAACACATATTACACAGCTCGTAACACAGTTGTGGTTTCCATGGCAGTAGGAAACACTTGAACTAAGACTATATGTAAGATTTGACCACATTCCATTGTCTTATACTAAATTAGATTTTGACAAAGTCTAGGTAGGTTTGGAATATCTTATGTTAAAATTTTAAGTTTAAAAAATCAGGTATATACTAAAGTTAGTGTATGGGTTCCATTAAAGAATCATTTTGCTACATCTCTATCTAGTCTGGATGCAAACCTCTGTCTTCCTGAAGACAGAATAAATGTATATATATATCTGAATTTCAATATCACTTGTACTTGATGGAACACAGAACTGCAAAAGCATGTTCAGATCTCCATGAAGCATGAAAAGGCTCATATTCACAAACAATGAGAAATTCTTGAACTTAATTCAGTAGAAAATGGTAAAACATAGAAAAATGTTCAGATCTCCATCATCTTTAAATTAAGTTATACAGACAAAATATTCAGCTGTAAAGAAAATTTAAAAATCCTCAGATCAAGGGGTTCTGCTTAAAATCAGGAAAGCTCAGCTTGGATGGATAGTGGAAGTTTGCTTGCAGTTAGACTCTGTGGCCACCAAAGGAAAAGTTAAGGCAATGTCATAAAAATATCTCAGTGAGAAGAGCTATTTATTATGTCTCGGACAGATGAAGAAATGCTCAGAAGTCTTAGTGCTTTTTTGAGTCTCTCCTCTTCCATGATGAATTACACTGTCTAGGTGGATTGACATTATATCCCAGATAAAAATATACCTGATTGAAACTCTGAATTTTAAATTTAAAAGTTTAAACTTACACTAAACTAAACTAATCTTAAAATTAGCAGCTTAAAAAGAAAGTTTCCATGCTTTGATTTTCCCAGAAATTTCCACTGTGAGAGGTAAAAAATTGAACAAGTTTAGACAGGTTCTTTTTTGAAAAGCATGGTTTTATATAGTTTATATGATTTAAGAGTAATTGAAATAGCAAAATGAAATATATAAACCTTCCCATAATACAACACAATAAAAAATAACAGTAAAATATAAAATGCAACACCTTTTGAAAAAAAGTGTGGAAACAAACAAAAAATAGACTATATTTCACCTAAAACACAAATAGGTTTTGTTGATTTTTTAAAATTAAATTATTCCTACTGTTTTTCAAAGCAAGATATCACTGGAACCAATATACTTGTACAGAACAGTTTGATGAACTCAGACTTTTTTCAACAAGGTTATTCTCTCCTATAGCTCTTTTATGGGAATCATACTGTTGATATTTTCGTATCAGGATAATTAATAAGGTATTGATTGAGTTTTAGGAAGCCAAAGTGGGAGACTTTTCTCAGTCATAATTCCCAATGAAGCTAGCAGGAGTTCTGTTCAAATTGAGGTGAGAAGCGTGATCCAACATAATGAAGTTTTAATGATTCAGTGGAATTTGCAAAAGGGTCCTAATAAACCCTAACAAAGAAAGAAAAATTTGTTAGTTGGTTTGTTGCTGTTAAATGTCATCATAAACTTAAGAGGTGGAAAAGCTGCTCAGTTTGAAAGGAATCACTTTTAAAAAAGAGTAACAGTGAGGGAACTTAGCAAAATGCCAGCAAGGTAAATGACGACTATATTTGTAAAATAAGTATGTCCCCTGAAAATCTCCAACCTTCCCTTTGTAGATCAGTATACAGCCTGGACATCAATGGCATTTAAGTTTGCACATGCAGAATTTAAGAGATGTGCCACAGCAAAATGTGATTCTGTATGGAGAAATAATTACATAATTAAATGTGATTTTCCCGTATTTACTTCTCAATGTGTCTGCCAGTGTTTTCCTCTCCCTTTCCTTCCATTATATCCCTTGCAACGGAGATGAAGCAGCCTTGGTTTCCAGCGAAATGGAAGGATAGCAGCAGGTCCACAGGAAGAATTCAAGATGCTTGCCATAAACCATCTACCACATACAGCAAACCAGGATTTTTTCCAGGATTATTCAGAGCCAATGCAAGCCTGCAACATACAGTGAAACGTTTGTCTTGAAACACCCTAGGGTGATTTTAATGGAGGAACAGTTGTTCACAAGTATGTGGAACTCCTTTCTTTTTTCTTTCTTTTACTTTTTTTTTCTTTAAATCTTTCCCTCAGCTTTGTTACAGGAACTTAACTTTTAAAAAATTTCCAGGTTATCCACTTTAAAAGTACCTTCATCATTGACAAGTACGGAGTGCTTTATGAAAACTTCAGATATTATTTAAGCCTAGAACATGATTCTGGAAACCACAATGTATATTTTGCATGATTTCACTTTCAAAAGCACAGCTTCAAGATTTATATAGGATTTGTCCAAAGTTTCAGAGACACCAGTGAACTGCAAACATATTTTCACCAGTTTGATTTTGGATCAAACATATTTTAGTGGATTTGGATCTCACATATTTTACATTTAAAAAAAAATTTAATTGTTAAAAAAACAAACAAATTATAAATAATAACATTAAGCATAATTTAATTTTAGTGATACATAAGTTAGCACTAAAATTTAAATTACATCATTTCAAAACAAAACTTACATTTGTAAAAGAAAATCTCTAGACTCTTGAAGATTAAACACTTGTCTCTTATAGCTTTTATACTACTTGGGCAAAACCATAAATTGTGGCAAAATACTGCTCTCAAGTTCAGCTCACATGGCTGGAAAAGCCAATTTACATCAGCTAAATATTTATCTGAAGAAAAAGCTTTGGAGTAGAGATTTGGTCATTCCTTCTGTAACAGTTCCAGAACATGTAAATTACTGAATT
>VZTN01013678.1:4318-31613 GCA_013400515.1 Erpornis zantholeuca | reverse complement strand
AAAGCAACTCAACAGCAGCTGAATGCAACAATCCAATTAGTGAAACAAGCACAGCTCATGCATAAAGTCTCTTCCAGGCACCATTAGAAAGCAAGACCCCAATGTACAGAGACTTGCCTTTTAAACTACATATTTCTATTAACTTCGGAAGAAAAAGGATTACCTTGCAGTTTGACTTATCTAAAAAGACCAGAGGTCTGGAAGGGGCCTTCTATAACACTGTGGTAGAACTGTCTGCTAGAACACAATAGCGTGCAGTAGTCTTTTATGATCAGGATCACAGCTGATGGTAGAGACACCAACTTCTCCATTCTCCACATATAATACAAAACAAGCTTGTTTTCCCGGCAGGGCAATTTTTTGTTATGCAGCTTAGTGGATTTTGGAGTCCCTTTCCTGTTGCTTAAGGTTTCTGCTTTGAAAACTGAATAGGATGAAGGAAAAGCTCTCAGTTTCAACAGGATTTTCATCCTGGTATTTGTATGGATTGGTGAGAGAATGAACAACACATGCCACCAGGACTAAGAATGGTGAATCAGAATCTTAACACTCCATTTTGTCTAGGTGATGGTCTGCTCCATCTGTGAAAATACTCTCACCACTAGAAGATTCAACTTTGTACCACAACTTCATTTGGCTCCTGTGGTGCCACAAGTGCCATTCATCTTCTGCATGAGGCAAGACAAAAATCACATAAATTAGGCTGCCTGGCTGGAAAGTAACAGGCAAGAAATATGACAGCAAGCGAACCTGACTGCTCCTTGTCTGGTGGTTCTTATGTCTGGCTAGAACCTACTCCCACCACCCTCGGCTTTTGAGTAGCTCCCTACAAATAGGCATGGTTCTGCTAAGTTTCTGATAACCATGCCTAACAAAAATACAAAATAACACTCGGGGCAAAGGGAACACATCTCTCATTCACACCAATAAAACAATGTTTAAGAAGCCTACAAAGATAATGCATGATCGTCACTATACAACAGTATGGAAATGTCATGGGAACAAGACCACAGTGAGCAGAAAATAAAACAAACGTGGAAAAGTTTGTTCTGCACTTGAACAACTGTAACCAAAACTTGCTATATTTATTGTAACAAAATGCGTTAATAATAATTTCATGCTTTTTATTTAGGATGTATTTATGAATATCTATAAATGATACATGAATTTAAAATAATTTTATATAATGCAGAAGGGTAAAAATTCCATAATTTAATGAATTAAAAATCTTTACTACATATCTGATTTGCTTTTGACCAAATTTAATACAAGAACATATTTACAATATGTTTACAGTGCCTTAACTTATTATTAAATAGTTATTAATACAATAAAACAAAGTATGGATGATAACAACTAAAGGCAGGTATGGAAGTAATTCTAGTCTCAGTAAAATTATACTCTTGGACAAAAGAATATGATAAAATATTTTAATGATATGGGGAAATTACCAAAGTAATGTCCTGATAAATTTCTTTTCGGCAAAAACCAGCATGTTTATTGCTGTCTTGTTTTCTTCTGTTAAGTGTGGTCAGTGGCCACTCTCAAATTTTTGATACCCTGCATATGTATGTGGGCTTATAACTTCACTTACTGTTTATGGAAATGTCCCATTAACAATTACAGCTCCTTTAATTCAGTAACAAAGCTGGTGACATTTTTTTCCAATTTACATTACACTCATAGGAAAAACAGACCTTTAGGAGAGAAGGGGACCACAATGATAAATTGATGTAGGCCAAACTGAAATTATAACTCAGGCTGAAAAAAAGGAAGGAAAATATTTTCCTAAATCAAAGTTAATGATGCTTACTTTCAAAATGGAACAAAGATTAAACTAAAAGTTAGGCTTGAAATAGCATGGACCAGATTTCTTGCAGAAAAACTAACACTTTTCAGCTTGGTCCAAAATGAATTTTTCAATTTCTGTTTCACTGAACATTTCCCACTCCTTCTCAGGTTCCACTTGACTTTAAGTTATTCTTTCTAAGCTTTAATTCTGTCAGGCAGGAATGAAAATACACATTTTTTACTTATGTTAAAGAGCCTAGTGTTATGTTATCACAGGATAAAGTGAAAATTCCTTGAAAGGAAATGAGAAAAGACTGCGAATAATAACTTGAGAAGAAGACACTGCACCAAAAAATATTCTGTATAGGACAGTCATAAAAAAGACTCAAAGCAGAGAAATACAACATCTTTCAGGTTTCTTTAACAAATATGTTCCTAAAAATCTCTGAAGGATCACAGAGAAATCATTAGAACGTCATTTTTATTAGTTTACAGAAAAACACTTTCCACTGCATCACAGCAATTTCCGCTTTTATTGCTTCTAGACTCTGGTCTGTGTGTGACAATTGAGGCTGCGATTCTTCTTACTGTAACTCACATAAACATACCTCGAGTAATAAAACTGAAGCTAATTCTCAATTTTCTAGCAAAATGTCCACTGAAGCCTCCCTGTTTCCCTTCACTCTACTGTAATAATCTGCAATTATTTGTTTAAAGTAGTTCTCAAGAATCCCTATTGTGACAGACGTTGCAGAACAGAGCAAAAATGTATTCCCTTCCCACTTTCAGTAAGGGCTGCAGGTTAAATACAGTAATTAAGTGAAGTTCTACCATCTGACCTCAAGAGTGGTATAAAACATGACAATCAAAACATTACAAAGTGGTCCACAGCAGAACTTCTCATTATTGATACAATGAACTCATTGTTCTTAAGCAAACATTTTAAATAGCATCCATTATTCATGTGGAGTCCTAAAGATTACCTATCTGGGATTTAGAAAAAAGAACACATTTGAATATCAAAAAAATGGCAGATTTTTTCATCTTTTTTAAGAATGGTTTTGTATGAGTTCTTATCTCTGTGTTACAATTCTGTTTGAAACGGACAAGTAAAGAAATTATTTTTAAACACATTAGGTCAAATCTTCACCTGTGCAATTCTGCGTGGCTTCACTTCAAAGAAATGCAATGAATGGCTTTTGCTATGCTCTGAGGCATTTGCTGATTTTTACACAACTGAGCTGACTTGGTTACATCCAGTAGCCGTCTGAATTCCCTGCAGTAAAAGTTTTAATGTTAAAAACATTTTGACAAAACCCAGCTTTTGAGTCAGAGGGAGGTCACTAAAGTCACAGAAACACTATCTGCAGAAAAATGTATATGAATATCCCATAAAGCAAGAAGATATCAATGCAAAATGAATAGCACTTAACACTTAAAAACAAATAACATAATCACTCACATTATCTTTTTATTCATAATTTTCATAGGAGACCCAATAAAATGTTATGAGGATGCAGCTGGCATCTAAAATTCACTAGGAGACAGACCATGATGTGTTTATATTGCCTATTGTGGCCCGTTTTTGGAGAAGGTCAACCCAGAGATTACATAAATTAAATCTAAATTGTAATGGTCTACAGCTGCTTACACTCAGTATGTTATATTAATAATGAAAGATCAGTGTAGTTCTATACACTTGAAAGTTTTGAAGTCACATTTTTATTTATGCCTACAGATGTGTAGTTTCATGACAATTGTTAAAATAATGAAAATAACTACCATATAATCGAGAATTCGTAATCAAACAGGCAAGCTGAATACTTTCCTATAAGGAAATGGTGCTTTAATACAGAGATATTGCTATATGGTCATGTCAAAAGGGAAGCATTGTTTGGTATTACATGTCATGAATGCAGTGTGCTCTCCTCTGATTTGGAGCATAAGTAAAACATGCAAACCAAATGGGTCACTATTAAATGTCTGCCATTCACATCTATTTTGCTGTTTGCTTTGAAAAGTGTAGCTAAGTGGTTCCAGAGAGGATGACTACAATAATAACGAGACTAAAACAATATAGATGCACACAATTTTCACTTGCATCAACCTATCTAAAACCAGACAAATAAGCAATGAGACAACCCTACAAAATGCCTCAGGGCACCCAAATTCATGTTAAGATGTAGAAAATAAGTCTGCTTTTCTATCACAATTTTTCCTTACTGAAACAGAACAACTACAACACTGTGATGAGTATGTTCCAAAAGTTTTTCTCCAATGATGTGGAATATCTCTTAAAGCACCACAGACACTTGTGTAACAGATGCAGTTCATTGTAAGGCTTTTTAAAATAGCATAGCATGAAACTCAAACTGTCAGTGCATAAATTACTGCTGCCTTGAGGCTGCAATAACTTATGCATCCTTGTATTCCCCCTCATACACCTCCCCTTTCAAAGAGAAGTTCAGCTTTCCACTCCCACCCCCACCTCTCCACCTCTTTGTGGCAACCGTTACAAAGCCATTAAAGACCCACAGGCCTGCCCAGAGAACTGCGTAACAAATGGCAGGAAAAACAAAACGGGGGGTTGGGGCTTTTCAAGCAATCTCTGCAAAAATGGTACTGCAATAATTACGTGTTTATATAACTCATTATTATTTGTCTACAGTAAGGCATAATTTGATTTTATTCCTTTAATAAAAACTTGATCTAATTTGAGATTATCACTGTCAGTTCATGGACAAACCCAACTGATCGATAATGCCAGCCCTACTGAGCAATAGGCAATTCTATCTACAGAGCAATTACTGACACAAGTGTAGTCAGCTGAAAGGCTTGATCTTGCTGAGCCAAACAATGTTAGGAGACTGCCTTCTTTATTTTTCATGTCCTTATTTTTGTTCTTTTTTTCTTTTTCATTCCCCTTAAAGAATAAAACCTTATCTTGCTAATAAAAGATGTGCTAAACTACACAAACTGTAGACTAATATTGGCTCCTAAAATCATAATATCTCCTCTTTTAGGCAGGAGTGAAAAAGCCAGTAAGAACTAAGATTGCAGCAAATAGCACTCTTTGATCTAGAAACACACAATATCTTCAGTCTTAGCAGCAGATCACAACAGAATGCAGTCTATGATGGTGTTATGTGTATATAATGCTGGCAAAATAAATATATTGCACTGAAAGGATTTCATAGTGCAGTTCTGACTTAAACTCATCAAACTAAATTTTTGATGAATTAATGCTCATAGACTGAGGTCAATGTAGTATATGACTGGCATTTCATAAAAATGAGTAACAAATATGGATTCTTTGAAGTATTTTAGATGGCTCAGCATGACATAATGTAACTGAAAATTACATTCAATAAAGGAAATACACTGTTTATATCACAACTCCATCCAATATTTTAGTTTATTTGATGTATTCATCCATTAGAATCACATGTACTTCCGTATTAACCACTCCACTTGAACTGAAGGCACCCAAGAGTTTTAACAAATGCTTTCTCATGTTAATTCTGAGACTACATCATTATTTTTATATCACCAAGTGGGTCACAGTATAAATTTACAAGGCCATATATAACTACAAAAATTACAATATTATGTCCTCAAGAGTGACCAGCAGGAAACACTTTTGTTAAAAAATACACCTGAACATGTCTGCATTATTTGGCATATTTATTTAATGCCTCCAGAGTGTCCAAAATATTCTAAGGTACCCTCGGAAAATCTTTAATGACCATTGTCATGCATTTTCTTCTCTGGAAAAGTCCTCTTAACTATGACTATGAGATCTAGACAGCTCAGAGCCACTGTGTTTAGACTGCTTTGTACGCCATGCTACAAGAACAGGAAAGGAGCAAAAGGGCTTTTTACTGAACAGCTTTTCATCAGGCTAAGACAGAATAGCCACAAGTGTCTTTTACTTTGCGAAGGGGAAAGAAGCCTCAGTTAAATGCTCACAACACCTAGGTGCTGATTAAAAACTGCCACAACTGAACAAAGCTTTTGGATGTGTATTAGGCCCTGGGCACAAGGGTTCAATGCACTGTGCTGAGTGGTACTGCTCTTTTTCATAACCCATTCTCAAATACAGTTGAGCAGACTATCAAAATGTGAGTTACCAAAAATGAATTACTGCTCTTCCGAACATGAATATAAAGCGGAGAAATAACTCATAACTTCATAAACAACAGAAGAAATGTTATAAAGATATCTGCACTTTATGCAAGTAAGAGTAGTCTTCTTACACCTAATATGTGCACAGTCCTGATAATTCACTGCATGTAATTATTACTATCAGCATTGACAAAAACATCCCTTAAGCAAAGAACACCTCAGAGGCTCCTAAGAAACCTTACCAACCACTTCTTGGTATGTATTAATCTTTCCGGACTGCTGGTACATGCCAGCACAGCTCTGGGATGCTCACAGAGAACTCACAGCTCCAGCACTCACAGTTGCCAAGCACTCACAGCTCCAGCACCAGTCACTGTCCTGGGGCACAGAACAGACCCAAGTTGTGTTTCCCATACTCACAGCTCTTGCTTATGAAATACTTCACTTTTAGGTGTGTTGCACCAGCCCACACTGCTCACTAAGCTACTACTTTGGCAAAAGCTTAGGCTCCATCCCATTCACCCGGAAGGAGCACAGAAGGAGCACTTTACGTGCAAATCCAGACTCCAGGGCTAACCTGCATCATGGAGTGGTGCCTGAGGGATCTGGCCTGAAGTACTGGAGGAGAAACACTTCAGCATTAAAGGGGATACTTTGCTGTTGTAAGAGATGTCAACTCTGTTCAGTTTAACAAACTAAAGAGGGGCCCTGAATAATGCTGCTAAGCTGTGCAAATCATTGACTGCTGATTTGTTTCCTTGGGCTGCTGACAACCAAGGTAAGTCAGAAATACTTATAAGTGCAAAGCAACAGTCTGTGAACACAATGAGCTCAGGCTAAGGAGGAATAAAACCTCAGGTCACCTTTCCCTCCCGATGATTCTTCGCATCATGAATCAAAGCAAAAGAGGTGGCCAGGAAAAGCTATGCATCTAGAGTTGAAGGAATGAATAATTACTTGTTAGTGAGTATAAAATTCATGTCAGGAACTTCTCACTTTTTTTTCTTTAGAGATTAATACTTAATCATTTTATGGAGCTATTTTTCATCCCACTGTACTACCATATCTTATATACCTCCTGAAATGCAGGCTCACAGAGCTGTCCTACTCTGAATTGCAAGAAGGAGAATTAAAAAAAAAAAAGGAAAAGAAGGTGGGATATTAAATGTCTCAAGAGAAACCAGAGAAAAATCTATCTCCGTGAGAGAAAAATCCTTTAAAAACTCCTTAACCTAAATACAATATGAGGTCATTTTATCTGCTAGCTGAGTGGGTTTGTCACAAATGCATTCACATCTATTCTCCTTCTACAAAGCACTCAAGTCATCTTTATGCTTACTAGAACAGCTGGTATTTTCTGGAAAGAGCAAGGCGTGCGGTCAAACTAGTTTGGTAAATTCTCTGAAGCCTGAAAGAAGAAACTACATCTAAATTGGCCAAATGTCATAGATGAAAGAAAGTACTGAAGGCACGACCAATGGATTTGTTCACATAAACTCCACAGTGAACATCGTTAAATAACTACCTTAATACAAAGCTTCTAAGTAATCCATTATGACTTTCTTCAAAGGCTTGAGTATTTTTCTAGGTGTAAAGGGAAATTCATAGTAAAATTTAAGGGAATTCTTGTGCAGGAGCATGAAAAACTGCTTTTCATTAGTAACCATGGCCACTGACTTCCAGCCACTGATATTCTGCACATCTCTTAAGTCAAAGCTCACTCTGCTTTCAACTCAACAAAGGTATTTCCATACATGTAAGCAGACGAAGACTATGTTGTTAACCTGCTGATCAGTACCATCAAATCTTCCATCTGAAAAATGGGACTGGAACACCTTGCATGACAACATTCTCTCATTGCTGTTTGAGACCATCAAATGAAAATCACTTCAAAAGCACAAAGGCTTTAATGAAGATACATTCTTACACACCATTCACCCAGCATGATATAATGCTGTATTGAAAGAATTCAAATTGCATATGAAGTCTCTCCCTTAGTGAGAAAAGGACATGCATATCACTGCTCAGCTGAGAAGCATGTTTTGGAGCATCTGAGGCCAATCTATGGAAGGAGAAGATTTGGTTTACTAATTTGCTGAGATATTCCATTTTACTCATATATTTCTCAAGCACTGGAGAAATCTCCTCTGTGTTTGGTGTTTTTTACTACTTGTGACTACTACAGTCATTCTATTAAGCTACAACAGCTTGTGCTCATTCCACAGTTCTTCACTCAGTGAATGGTTCATTTGCCTGGGCTGAAAACCATCTTCTCACTACCACATCAAGCTTAAAGAAGTGTGTAGTCTCTCATAGTATTCACTGGGAACCTGTTCCGTCATTGTGAATAAGAAACAGCCCTTGTTCCATAAATACCATGCGCCACCAGTAGCAGTTGTCACTCAGACTAAGAAAGAATGATTTCTAGGTGAAGAAAGATGCATAGGAAGAACCAACACAGTCAAGATCCAGTGAAAGGTGATGACATTTGCAAACTTGTAAGAATACTAACATGCTAAATAACTGCCACCTTAACTGCACTAAGGAATAGGGTGTCAAAATGTCCATCCTTTGGAAAACTTGTGATAACCAGAACATGCTACTCCACTGAAGTAGTCAAGTTCAAATACTAATGCAATGTTACACATCTCTTTTTGGTACGCACTTCAAAATTGCATCATCTTGATTTTGTATTAAATAGTACTGCCTTCTTCAGCCCCACTGAGAGTACCAGCTCCCTTACGCAGACTTTTAAGTCAGCAAGAAAGTTTACTTCCATGGACAGAATCAGCCCAAGTTTCCAGGTGAAGCTGGCCCATCTTTCTTGGAGCATCCATACGCCAAAGACACCAAAGACTTCCAGCTTTTATATGTGCTGCATATACACATGCAAAATAATAAACTCAAGAAAAGTAACTTTCAGAAACTCCTAGATCTGTTGAGTGAGAGGGACCAAATAAATAGGTTTCATAAAAATTTACCCTCAGTCTTTTGTATACAGGTTTTCTTTTCTATAGCCTTCCTTTCTAATATAAAAAGTCTAATATAAAAAGGATCCAAAAATTCTATCTTGTCTCCTCTGGTTCCAAGCAAAGCCTGTCCATCACCTCTAAGGCTTGGCTTTGTGCCAAGTCCTTGCCTTTCCCTCAGAGCAAAAGGGCCAACAATGCTTTTTATGTATCTTTTCGGCCCCTTCCTTCTCAACCTCCACTTGGAAATTGTTGAAACTTTAGCTTTGTTTCAGTAAATCTGGAAAAGTGAGATTCTGACCATTGAAGCCTTGCTGTTGCAGACATAAAATCAACTGAGAACAAAAGCATCTGCAACTTAAATTACTTTTGCACACAATGAAAAAATGAAATGTTATGGCTCTACCAGAAGTTGATAAAACATGCATATTTATGAAAAGATAAGTATTTAAAGGCATGAATTTTATAAACCCGACTTGGTTTATAAACACAGTAATTTGCAGGCTTATCTCTAAGACTTTGGTGAGTAGCAATGCTGCTGGTTTTCCTGTTTACTACATAAGATATTCAGGGCCTCAGCTCATGATCCTGAGGGTTCTGCTTGCTTTCATTAGGACCACAAGGATGGACACATCCTGCTTTAGACCTCCAGACATCATTTACCCTGAACCTGCCCATTCCTACTCTGTATCCAGAATGTTCTGACTCAGGTTTATGACCTGATTTCACATAAGGTCAAGTGAGATTCTGACATTGGATTCATACTCAGTGTGAATGAGGATATGAGAATACTGTAAGACCACTTTCTTTATGAACGGGCTGACACATACGCTTCCCTATTCTCAGAGTCCCCATGGAGCAAGACACAAATGTTTGTACGTGTTCAGTTACTCCTCTTGTTGGAAAGCACTGCTGATAGTAGAGTATGTTCCAATAGCTTCAAGGGATGCTCAGGCATCGGGCCTGGGCATCTCAACACCAGACTGAGCCCACTGTGTGTACACACCACTTGTAAAGTGGCACAAAGCTGCCATACAGAATACCCCTATGAACTCTGTGCTGTTGGTCTTAAGCTGCATCTTACCAGCATGGTACATCTCATGCTGGATGACTTTCAAAGTTGATTCATTCCTCTTGTTCATAAGCTAGAAAAACGGTTTAAGTGATTACCAGGAGTAAGCTAAACAAATAGCAGCTAATGGGAAAGATCAGGAGAAAAATGCTTAAGGCTCTCAGTCCACCTAAAAACCGGCCAACATTCATTCTCCCATGCAGGGTCTCAGTGTTTGTTTGGGCAAGGATCAGTGAAAGGGCTTTCTTCTGTATCTGTGTACCACAGAGACCAAGATAAAAGGAGTCGGCATGAGACTTCAGAGATTTCAGAGGAAATAAATAGAAAGTGATTATCAAAAGCTAGATTTAACTGTTCAGGCTCGGATTATTCCTGAACATATTTGGGCCATAAAAGCAAACAGTAAAGCAATCCTGAAATATTTCAGTTAAGGTCCTGGCATGTTTCCTGAATAGAGCTTCGGTTCATACATTATACTCTTGAAAGCAATGAAACAATGTGCCCTAAATACATATGTCAAAGTTTGCCTCCTCATGAGGTTAAATTACTCATATTTTATACAAACATGCATAGCAGCTACACCAGCATTAGTAAACCCCGAATTCAGCACCTGCTGTTCAGTCAAATGTCAAAAGAATCGATAGCTGAGCTGTTCATTAACATGTTTATTCTTCAGCAGTATCTATGGCTTTCAATCCTACATAAATACAAATTCTAGGCATCATAAGATGGTAAAATCACTCATTCCCAGGCTGATAGTGAAAGAAACATAATTTTCCTATTGCATGTAAATACATGAAGTATGATTGCTTTTAAAATCTAAATAATGGATTTTCTATCATAAGGATCTTTGCACTGTGTGTGTTTTCTATTGTAGCAGAGAATGAAAACCCAAACCTACACCACATCATTTCAAGCAAAGCCACGCAAAGAAGGCCACATTTTGTGGCCATGCTGCAAGTTGCTTTTGACCTAGCAGAAAATTCCTGCGTAGCTGTTACCGGGGCACAAAAGTCTTCAAATGTAGAGACCTGTGACACCTGATCCTGTGACATGGGAGGACTTGCCAAGATTTCACTCCCTACTGTGCACATCCCACTATATAAAGAAGTGGGAAAGGAGAATTAGACAGCTTATCTACAGAGCTACCTAAATGCCAACAATTGATACTGTCTGCATATCACCTCCATGATCCTGGGCTGCTTCCCAAAACACCCCTGCAGAGCCAAAAAACTTAGAAGAATCAAAGGTTGCATAACCCTCCCTTTATTTTGCCACCTTTGGTGTTTCATAGGCTCCCAAATAAGCTTTGTATGTTGCTTTATTCTTCACCACAGACTGATATTTACAGACAAAACATCAAAATTCTAAATCCTTTCATAATTCTGAAAGTGTAAGCAAAATAAAATGCATCAACCTCACAGGTGCAACTGAGAAGAATTAAACAGGTATAAAAATACTAGCAAACAAGAATTATAATTTTAAAATGGACCAAGCCCTTGTTTAATTCTGAGAAAACTGTAAGCCGGCGTTAATTCTTTTTTTTTTTTTTTTTTTTTTTTTTTAAGGGTTTAAGAACAGTTTTTCATGTAGNGTAAGGGATTCAGAGCAGTTTTTCAGCTAGTGGGATAACTTCCCTGCTCTGAAGAATAAACATGTTAATGAACAGCTCAGCTATTGATTCTTTTGGCATTTGACTGAACAGCAGATGCTGAATTCAGGGTTTACTAGCGCTGGTGTAGCTGCTACCACTATTTTTATTTTCCTCTTCATTGAAGAATGATCTTTATAAAGAAAATAAAACTTCCTGACATGCAGAAAGACAAAACAGGGTCTAAGAAATGAGCTATGTGTAAGGAGGAGTTCTTTTGCATCTCTCTGCTGATGGAAGGTTCTTATAAACAAGAGTCAGTCATTCTGTTAGTTTCCATTCTTCATTGCCATTTTCATGAGAGAGTAGGTCCACCAGAACCAACATTCTAAAATCCCTAGGAATCCACCAAGTACTAAAGCACAGGTCTTTTAGATTCCATAAAAAATAAGCCTACCACATGTTTTGCAAAAAAAAGTTATATGTTCTACATATGAGTAATTTTCAGTGCAACTCTTAATCAAAAAAAAAATCCATCAATTTAATTTTGTGGAAGCTATAATGAGCCTGGTTCTACATATCACTTCTTTTATCAGCTCCAATCTCTCATTCTCCAGGGAAAGCAGTACAGAAGTGTCTTGTCCTTTGATAGCAATAGATAACTAACCTCATTTTGTAAAAGCAAAACTCAACAGAGTTGTTCTTTGTCTCCAGCAGAAGCAGGGAATCAGACCTCATTGCCTTGTACTGAACCCATTTTAAGGCAATTTGATGCATTACACATGATCATTGAAAAGCTTCCAGTTGTACCTTTCTTTTTCTCATGCTTTCACCTGGCATTTCTTTACACAACAGAGTACCAGGAGGTTTTATACTTAGAAGAAATGGGACTGGTCATATTTTCTGAACCTGTATTTTGAGGCCTTCTGCATCCTTACCTGTCCATTGCATTCAGGTCCCATTTTTGTCTTTTGGTAGCAGTAAGGATTAAAGATGTAATTGCTTTCAAGGCAGACATTTTCAACTCTCCTTAGCCAAATAATAGGGCATTAGATTAACACTTCCCTGCCTCAGCCTTTATCTAGCCACTGCTAGCCAATGAAAAAAAATATTACCCAACAATAACCTTATTTATCAAGGCTTTTTTCTTTGACTTTAGGTCTTGCTAGATACCTACTGATAGACTAAATCAAAACCAAATGACGGAGATCTTCAGACTTAGTGAGGAGTTTGGTTGCAATGCCATGAAAAAACTGTGATGTCTCTACACCTCTGTCCAGACTGAGCTGCCACTGAGTAAGAAAGCATTACACAAACACATTCAGCCACTTTTCTGTCTTGTGATGACTCCTATGACCTGAAGAAGATGAAGACTTGATGCATATCACAGAAATCACTCGGGGAGGTTTTGTTTAAATGATCTGCCTGACAGAAATCAGTGTCTTTGTGCACAGTAGGTATGACAAATCAAAATAACTTAGGAAAAAATGCTTGTGTTACATTGACAGATGGAAAGCGAACAATCTGTACAAAACTGTGTTTCTCTGGCAAAAATAAACCAAAATGTTACTTAACATTATGAAAATTTAAATAAACAAAAGCTTCAGTATTATAGTTCACCATACCATTTTTATAATTATGAAGTATTTCACACTTTAAAGCAACAATAAGATGATTATGAAACCCACAAGTTTCACACCCTCTGCACACATTCACACCTGTGTTACTCCAGTTCACTGAATTCATTGTAACAATATCTGATTTCAATTAAAGCAGGAGAAAAAACAGACTTGAAGACTAAACCTGAGGGTTTTGATGAAACATAATCCTCAGCATGCAATACAAAAGGTGATTTTTCTGACAAGTGCTACCCAAATTCTTAACAGCTTTCTGTACGTAACCTCACCTCATCTCATCCTGACATAATCTTAATTAGTCTTAGTCCTACTGCAGAGAAGCCTACTGAGGCAGTTACCACCATACAATTAATCAGATATTTTGCACGCATCCAGCAACCAACAGTGTCAACTTACTGATGTGAGTTAAAACAAAGAGAAATCAACCCTGCCTTTCCCTTTCACATGAACTAAAAGTATGTGGCATGGAGTGAACATATGACAATTTTTTTCTACATACCACTTAATGTCCTTTCTTCCTTTAGCAGAAATTTCCTAAGGCATCATTACTCTCTGCAAAGTATGTTTTGGGTTTTTTCAACTGGTACTAGGAGAGAAATGTGATTTGGTATTTCTCCCTAATTTCTGTTTCTTCATAGAAGAATAAGTTTATCAGCTGAAATTAGCAATGATAAGACATAATTCTTGATGGTGAAATTCAGGAATCTCACCTTTCTTTCTCCTGTGTGCTTTAGCAGTTTTAAAGAAACTGAATTTTACACCTTCACATAAACATACATTTAAGAGCACAATCTGCAGCAGTCATCTCATAGGAACAAGAAATATTATTTTATACTTAAGAATGTAAGTATATACAATTTACACACTAACTCAACTGATTAAAAGCTTCACCACCTATCTAGGTAATTAAACATCTTAATTTTATTCTGTTGCTTGAGATTTGTCTTCATTGCAGAAGCCAAACATCACAGTATTGTATGTAAGATCACTGAGGAGGAAACCAAATGATTACATGACTTGATGGCAAAGAACAAAAAACAATTTTACACAGCTCCATTTTGTAAAAGCTTACCAAAGCTTAAACCAAAAGAGTTCAATCAAACCATGAGAAGGTTTACTCAGTTTTGTATGGCATGTGTAATACACTGTGGTTATTTATTAATAGTATATGCAATGTTTAATACATGGTGGTGTTTCACTTCAGCAGAAAGTGGTAAAGCTATTTTCAACAACAATGTAGTCCAAAAATAGTATTCAATATAAGAAAGAGTAGTCTAATATTTTTAGTGATTTCTCAGGTTCTCAGTGAGATTATAATCTTCTTAGAAAGGCACTGTTTAAATGATAGTTTATTTCAGGAACTGACAATTAACTGCTCAACACATTCTCTCTGCAGTGTTTGTGCCCCAAAGCAGTTAAGTATCTAAGACAGGAATTATTAAAAATCGTGACAGTTCTAGTGTTCGGATTTCTAAGGAAAAGAACATGTACAGTCTATTCACTACCTGACACAAGCAGTCATTCCCCATTATTACCATTCAAACTTTTGGGGTTTTTTTGGTATTTGAAGGCCTATCATCAGAAATCAGTGAGTTTACTGGAATTGCCAAAAGTTTCAGGTGCTGTCATACATGATTACCACTCCAAAAACAAAGGAATCTGAAGTCCATTTCTCAGTAACTAATTGCCCTGCATCTCTCTGATAGTAAACTTCTTAATTTATTCCAATTCTAGAATTAAAACTCTGATAGGATGGCTACCAAGTTTCTATTAAGTAAATTAAAACAGCAGTAAGTGAGGCTAATAAACTGTTCTTTTTTTTTTCTCGTTTTAGCAGATTGTGGACGCTGACAAGTTTGGCCAGGGAGAAATTCCAGCTCTTGGCCCTGTTCGTGAGAAGAAGTTGCTTTCTCACAAGAGGAACTGATAACCAGGAGAAGTTTATGTAAACAATCTAGTGTGTTTTTGTAAACTGTATTTCACAGATGGTGCTTTTTGCATTTTGTTATTCTAACTTGTTAGTCTGTAACTAACCAATGATGCTAAAGAGGTGTTCACCCAAGAACCAAGGATTGTGTCCTGCTCTAGTAGCCCTGGATATACAAAGGGCAAGATTTTCTTAATAAATGGCTTCTTTCATCTGAAGTTCATGCCGCAATTTCTCACCATCCCTGGACTCAACTGCCACAGTAGATATGTTACCAAAGAGCATCAACTAGGAAGGACAGATAAGATGCTGTAAGTTTATCCCAAACAACTTAAGGCCCATCATCACACTACCTACATGTACTGATGCGTCTTCCATCCTTAAGACACGGCTGTTCTTTATCTTCTAGCCCTGTGCTACATTTTATAATCCTACAGTGACCTTCACTGTCACCTGACTCAGATTTGTCACTCTGACAGTTAGAATGGCTGACATAACACAGGGCCAGCGTAACACCCATGTGAGATGCTGAAGGTTCACAACAGGATTTTGGTTAGTCATTGTAAGATTATAAGCAGTATCCATTATAATAAGCTCATAATTAGACTGTGTCTACCTAAAGATTGTACACACTGAGAACTGCAAATAAATGCAAGTTTGAGACTGCAAGTCTCTGCTCCTCCTGACTCCCATTATTATCTCAGTTAGTCTGATAGTCATGTCATCTAGACAAGTACTAGTGAAACTCATTGTTTTGGATGATTTTTCCAGTCTAAAGCATCAAATTTCTTGAATGACTAGTGAAACTCTTTTGAAAGCCAACTTTATTACCCTTAACCATGATAAGTTTCATCAGTCCTGGAAAAAATGGCATTTTACTTCATCACACACTGTAAGTTCACTGTATTTGGCCACATCAAATAAACCTTTCTTACTCAGACAGATGACTTATTCACAGGAGCTTTCATTTAAGAGTGGACTAAGCCAGAAAAACAGATGTTTGGGTAGTGGTTTTGTAAGATTTAAGAAGTAATGGCATTCTTAACTTCTCCATATTTTCCTACTGAATCTCACTGCTAGTGTTTTTCAGTGCTAGAAATATTTAACACCTCTAAATCACTCAGAAAATTTTAAACTCTCGGCATGCACCTAAATCAGACTGAAAATTACTTTAATTCAATATATGATTTTTTATGTATTAGTTGGGTTCTTAGTTAGGTGATGCTACTGTTCTTCAGTGTGAAAAGCACACCCACTGAAGACTTGATCCTTAACAATATACAGTAGTCTAAGGAAGTTTTGTCATGGGAGCCAGGAACAGAATCTAAACTTCTTTGTCTCTATTGAGATCCCATTAATCTGAAAAAAAAATTCTTGAAGTTGCAAATCACAAAGCTGGTAAGAAGGGCAGTGGCACATCTATTTGATACAAAAAATGCTACCTAGGTGAAATCTGTAACAGCAAATTCTGTACACTCAGAGCAGGTGGCAGCTGCAAGATTCCTCACAGAAAATGTTTTCTGATGTCTAGATATCTTTTTGACAGTATTTGCTACATTTTCTGCTTATTAGTATTTCACAATTGGCTTAAGTGTGAAAACACTGGTTTTAGTATGTTTCCACTTAGTTAAACGTAACACTGGTCATTCTTGGCACGTATCTCAATTTGTCTCTGGAATGTGAGATATCTAGAGCATCTTTTCTCCAGCTGAGCCCTAAAGCATCTTACACAGTGTATGCTTAGACCACTATTGATGCTTAGACATCTCCAGAGTGTATCTTAGCATGGATTGCCTTTGTCCAGTGACAGGTGAAATGTGCATTTATGTAAAGTGGTGTGGGATTTGCAATGTCATGCACAGTGGAAGGTCCTGCTTAGCAACCTTTTTCATAGTATTGACTTTATTTATTTTGCAAGATTCAAACACCCTGGCAAGTGTGGAGTCTGCAGTTCCATGGAAACCAGGCATGCCAAATTGAATACTTACACCGCTAACACTATTCTCAGACAATCTCTTTAAAAATTATCAGTAATTTGAGGATGCCTGCTTTCCACTTATCCATTCATTTTAGTTTCTTCAGAATAAACTTGTCTTCAAAAACCATCAGAATGTTCTACCTAAATCCAGAAGAAAACTGGGCTGCATATAACTCATGCCGATAGTACTTAGAGCAAGCTGTGAAATAGAAAAATCAGTTAAAATGATGGTGCTTACCCCGTTCTGTGTCATAGAGGTACACAAACTTTTCCCACTTATAGTAAGTCAAGAGACTCAAGATGGCTCCTTTTAATGCTGGCCGCATCTGGATGACAAACTGCACATCTGCATCTGTTGGGAAGCTTGGTGTGATGAAGGACGTGTGAAGGGCTCCACAGAACGATGTCAGGGTGTTCATCGACATCTGGTCATAGAATCCAAAGATGGCATAAACTCCTCTGGAAAACTGTGAACAGACTAAGAAAGACAAGGGTGTTAAAATCTGAAATATAATGAATGCAATCAAACTTTCCAAGTATATTTGAGGTAAGCCTTCTAACCATTCCTGAAATTATTCTGTATGATGCAGCAGATGGAGTAGATTAATGAGATAACATTTCTACTAATTTCAGAGTAGCAATAAATTTTACCAACTTTGTAGCATTTAAACTGGCCTGAACACAACTATTTTTGCTTGTGTTTTGTCTTGTGTTGTTACAATCCACTAATCTCTCTTTATTCTTTAAAAATGAACATGGGATTACATTGCCTGTCTGTAAAATACCCTTCCTTCCTTGAGTAGCACCTTGAGAGCTCCGTGAGAAGCTACATGACATAAGCCAGGTCTGCCTAAAAGTCATAATGTTAAGGTGTAGTTTTCCCTGGCATCCAAACTTGATTCAGATTTGATTCAAAGAAATCTTGATGTTTTATTCCTTTATAGTCCACAACTCTGAAATCTCTGTGTGGTCTTTTTCAGAAAGAAGTTATCGTGGCTTCTTAAATGAGTGTTAAAATCTTTCAGGACCAATTTGGAAAGTTTGTAACTTATTATATGAAAACACAAACAAGGAGCACATATTGTTGCTTCATGCAACTGAAGTTGATATCCTATAAGCTGAAGGCTTTTAGTCCTTAACCATTCTGCTGTCCTGAGGAACTCATCTTGTACCAGAAAAAAATCAAAATGCAGGCAAAGATGGGGTTTTTTCACATGTATTTATCTGAGGAAACTCTTCATTATTTCCCATCCCTTATAGAGACTGAACAATGACCATTTTGGACAAGTATTTTTGAAAGTATTTCAATTTGTAAACATGGCCAGCTTCATGGGCATTGCAGGAAAAAGAAACTCTTTGTTGTTCTGCTCTGTAGGAAAAGTGCAAAATTCTTGTGACCTTGGAGGTCTTTCCATGGAGGCAGTCTGCATCAGAGATAGCGAGGGAGCCTGATCTGTGAGATGCTGGGGCTCTAGATTATAAAAAGACTGTACAACTGCAGTACAATACAGCACAGCAGCACTTCTAATTATACCATTGCTGGATGGGGATCAGCAAGTCCCATTTTTAACGAAAAAAAGTTTCCCAGAAAAATATTTATTCAAAATTAACAATTTTACTTGTCAAGAACTGGATTAAACAACAATTTACAACCAGCCCCATTGTCTTGGGGTGATTTCATGATGATACTCTATTCCCTAATTGTTTTCATACCAGAAATGGCTGCTGTAGCTCTAAGATGAACCAGGGGCAGGGCCAGAGCCTGGGAACCCCAGGCGTGGGCTCTGTTCAAACTCTCTTTGCTGGGTGTGCTCAGCACGACATGGACTGGGACATAATATTGTTCCTTTTGTTGGATTAGTTTTTGCATGCTTAGGCAAGAAGCCTCTTTTTTTTCTTTCCCCACCTTTTTCCCTGGATCTCAGCAAAAATCCTTCACTTGTTTTTTTGTTTCTTTTTCCTTCCTTGACCTGTTTTGGCTTGGGTTTTTTTTTCCCATCCGCTCTTGAGAGCTGGCGGAGGCTGTGCCAGACGGTGCAGGCCCCAGGAAAGACTGAGCCAGCACAAGAAAGGGCACCAAAACCCACCAGTTTCACCTGCTGCGAGGAGGAGACCAACTCCAGAAAGGTTCCTGTCTGTTCTGCCCAAGTGGCTGCATGAACTCCTGTTCCTCCCCTTCCCTGAGACAAAAGGGGCAGCCATCATCTTCGCCTCCTGGTCACGCATTCTAGTGAGGGATGGGCGTTAAGGTTTTGAAATTTTAATATCTAGCATTTATTCAATCCTTTTCTGTGCCTTGCAAGCACCCCTTTTTTCACTTTCACCCACTGGTATCCATTTCTCTCACTGGCAAACGGGATTATTGAAGCCCTTCTCTTTAGAGGAAACACTCATTCCAGGGCGTTTTCTCCTAAAATTTGTCTCTAAACCTAGACACCCATTAAACATTTGCAAAAACATTGCATATTTAACTTTGCAAAAAGCACGGGGAAGTAATTACCAGTAAGGAAGACATGACTTCTACACAAAAATCTACGGCATTGTTACTTCTGAAAGTACCATCACATTTCCCACTGTAAATGCTTCCATTCAGGATCACTAAAAACTGGTAAAGTAATTTTAAAAAGGATTCTCCACGGTATCAGCTCATTGACACAGCATCATGGAGAACATCTAAAATCAGCAGCCAGGTGTGAAAATTTGATTTTCTTCCTGGAATTCTAGATGCAAAAACTAGAAATGCTGTTAAGGAATTTCTTTAAGTATTTAAGCCACTGTAACAGGACATGACCAGCTGTGAATACCAGCAGCAAATAACAGCTGGTGAAACACAGAAAGGAAACAATAGGTGGTAATTTCTGAAAGGAAAGTTTCAGAGGTTCTCAACCACAGGAAAGAAAAGATATAAAAGAAGTTATAATACAGGAAGAATTTATTCCCAGAGGCATGACTGAGGAATTAAATACACTATTTAAAAAGGCATTTTGTTAAACTATATACCAGCAGGATATGAAGTGGAAAAGCTACCATAAAAAATTATCTGTTGAAGTTACAAATAAAAAGCATTAACTTACAGGTGGAAAAAAGGAAAAACAACAATTACATTGGAAAGTCTGGCAGCCTCCAAATCATTTAAACGGTGTGTAAACCCTCTAATTCCATGGGAACAATCAGTGAAGTGGGATTAATGGAGCTGAGTGTCCTCACATACATCGTGCCCAGACCTCACAGATCAAGCTTCTTTTGCATATTTATTAAAGGCCTAGTTTACTAGTTTTTATGTAGATTCTGCACTTGCAGAGAAAAGCAAGTATTCCGGGAACCATTTCTTCTTGCAACATAAACAAAGATACTCCCAAAGATCTTCTGATCCTAAAAACCAAGAATATTTCAAACAGTCCTAGATTCACCCATTATTTCTTATCAGGTGTAAGCCTCAGGAATACTTCTGAACTGTGACTCAACTGAATTAAAGTATACCTTCTCAGCAGATTGTGCTCGTTAATGCAAAGAGCCCATCCTCAACTGGTGAGTAATCTGAGAAAAAAACAGAGTCTGTGAACAACCTGACTAAGCAAGACCTTCTCCAAGCAACACCTTAGAGCCAACACGGTGCTGCTGCCTACATGGAGGCGAGAGCTTCTGATTTGGTCCTCCATGTATTTGCAACTATTTTTCCTACTGAAGGTACACCAAAAATATGTTCTAACAAATGCAACCACCTGCCCACTCTTATTTCCCCTGGTTCAGGTTTGTACTCACTGCAGATTTTAAAGATTAACCCTTTGATAGACTATCTGTCTTCAGTTAGTGGTTTATTATTCCTGACTATCTAGTCTGCATGCATTGTAGGGTGCCAATTTAGTTTTGCCAGCCTATTTAAAAGACAAATAAACCTTTATTTTTATAAGGAAAAGCTAAAAGGCCAATTATCCTGGTCCTCAATATTCATTTGCATTTTTGAACTCATAGTTTTGTTAAAATTTTGTAGCATTAGGTCTTTCACACAGATTGTGATCTAATCTCTGTGAACAGACAAACCTATTGAATATCCATGAACTCACAGTGATATTGTTGCTTGTTTTCAAAAAAAGCAAATGTGTAATTACATTCATTTTAATTACACTATTATTCTAACATCACTGAGCCACAAGAAAAAATTTTAAAAGGCTAACTAAGCCTTAGCTTTAAGCTCTTTTTACAAACTACTTTCTACTGACAATCAGAACAATCTTCATGTTTGAGTAAGAATTTTGGGATTTTTCCTTAATTAATCACAGTTGATTTATGGGGGGTTTTTCCCTATTTGAAAAATACAGATGGTCAAACACATTCTTTGGCTGCTAAAGAAATTATTTGGACAAGTCCTAGTGCAATCTCATTCCTCAAGAAAAAAAACGATTTTTTTGCTGAGCTATGAAACTGCTCTTAATTATGTGGATGCACATCTGTTTCCAAGGACAGCACATAAGCAAGTTGCTTTAAACTTGATCTGAAAAAGTTTCAGTGTCCATAAACAAGGGAGAGAGGTCCTGAGCAGCAGTTATCCAATGGGAGATCATGATAAGCCATTATTTTGGCATTAGGTGCAAGGTGAATATTTATTAATGGAGATTTAACACTGGCCTGTTCTCAAAGTGAGCTGCCACATGCCATCATGTCATGGAGAGGAAGTGATGGTATGATAGAAGCCTGTGAATTCTCAAGCATGTCAAGAGAAGAGAAGAAACTTTTAGGTCATGGCAGACTGGTGTTTCCTGCCAAGGAAGGAAAATGCTCACAGCCAGAGTGATAACAGTGGTAAGCAGAACTTACTTAAAAAATAAACAAACCAGAAAAACAAAAAAAAACCACCCCACCCCAAAAAGCAAAACAAAACAAAAAAAAATCACAAAAAAAAAGGAAACCCCCCCCAAACCCCAAAACCAACCAACCAAAATGCAACTGAAGCTGAATAAATAAATTCTTAGTTTCCATATTGAATAGCAGCTGAGCCATCCTAAATATCAGTGTAACCCAATGAACCCAGACTACTGTTTTACTTGCATTTCCATCTTCCCTGCAGTCAAATCAGGCCCACCACTGAAACTTGCTAAGATTAACCAGATAAGTCTTTTTTTGCACTCAGATCCCAGGAACGCTGCAGGCCAGAGTCTCCAAAGAGGCCCCACTTCACACAAGTTATTAAATGTTTTATGTCTTTTTAAAATTTATTTTTGCTTTCTAATGGTATTGAGTTTTTCTATGTTTTAGTGACTGTGAGTATTCCTGACACAGCAAGGTTGTATAGGACCTGACATTTCTACTGTCTATTGCCTGCAAGCTGAAGTCAAAACTTCTCTTGACACCTTTTTTTTTTTTTTTACTTCCAGTTCTTACTATAAACAACTGAAGCGTTACTAAGAACATTTACAAATAGGTTTGGATTTTGCTTGTTTAAAGAAAAGATGTATAGAGCTAACGAAAGAGATACAGTAATGGTGGATCATAATACACCATTTCCTCCGGATGATATCATTAATGACTGAATTGTAGAAGTCAGCAGGATCCTCCCAGGTCTGGCATTCAGTGTAATTCTGCCCTGGATGCAGCCAGGTAGTTTTGGAGTCAGAGGCTGGAGGTTACAGTACTTCAAACGCTATTCCTTCTTCATTACTCTTTTTATGAGCAAGTAATTTCCCCTTTGTCCACATCAATTTCTTATAAAGTAGGTCTGACAAAATTACCCTGTGTCACAGGGGCACTCTCAGCCTGTTCCAGTGATACTCCCACAGCTCTTTGGGAGTGAAGGTGCCGTAGGAGCTCCATCTCAGCTGACATTATCGCGTGTTGCTCATACCTGTTCCTCAGTTTTGTGCTCTGTGTTTCCTTCAGCTGTGAAATAATTTTATTCCCTCTACTTTCTTCTGCCAATTGTTTTGGATTCCAGACAACTCTCACTGCCAGCTTCAGCCAACAGACTAATGGGACTACTTTATAATGGAATAGTATGCAGCCTATCTCAGAGCAGTTGCCATTTTCTAGGGCTCCATCCTGACTTTCTTGTTGTAATAAAGCAAGGGTTACCATTAACATTACCTCTTACAGTAAGAATACAGACTTACTTTTAGAGAGATAGACAATGCCTCTACTGCTTCCTTTTGCTTTCATTTTAATACACAGAATGAAAAGCAACAACTCTCTCTACCTTCAGCCCTGAGGAGATCTGCACAGCAGTGCCCCTGAATGCAGAATGAGCTATTTTCAGGGGGCTCCAGGCAACCAGACTTGAGCGCTTCCTTTAAATTCCATCAGATCAAAAATTTAAAATGAAGTGAACTGCATTTACCTATAGCAAATAAAACCATCTTTTACATTTTAATTAAGACACTGAATTCTGTCATGAAGAAAATATTATTTAAAATGCAGGTGAGAAAATATGCATTTCTGAAAACAGCTATTCCTAGAGTAGTTAACAGTGAACATTCCTAGGGGCAGGAGAGAACCAAGGAAGCTACAGCTTGAAATTGGATACAGATCTTCCTGAGATATTGGCTATAACATGACTTCTCATCCTACCTAGAAAAAGATATGCTCTTACAAAAAAAAAAAAAAAATCCTCTGAAAACAAATAAAAAACCCCAACCCAAAATCTCAAAGCAGAGCACAAAACAAAACCATGATTTCCTCATGTTACTCCATTTATGGCATCAGTTTTCTCAGTGATAAAATTGCAATGTTTTATCCAGTTCTTTTTATAAAGAACTACTCAGTTTGCTTAGTCCCATCTAATGTCTTCTTCAAATATACACATTTCCTTTGGCTTGCATTTCTTTTTTAGAGAGCAAATAAAATGAAAACAGAATGTTCAGGCAGCAGGAGGGGGATATTAGTAAACTGAAAATGAAAGGCATAAGGATTAATCCATTCATATTTTACAAACCATTTACTGGAAAGCAATTCAAAACACATGTTCAGATCCAAGCATCCCCGAACACTCTCTGGTCAAGATCCTGTTCAAGATTACTTTGATCACCACTTCACAACTCCATCACACACTACTAAAGAAATCATTATTTCTTATCTGCTTTTCAGGATGACATTGGAACCCCAATCCCAGTTACAGTTCCTTGCTGCTGGGTGCTGTACAAAACCATCACCACAGCTTTGGTTTCCTTCAGTGTGCCCAATTACTTATGACATACTCGACTCATTAAACTTTACTTTGGCTTTTATATATATGACTGCGGTCAAATAAAACCCTAACAAAGTACACTAATTTGTTGTGTGTGCAATCTTCTCTTCACACTGAAACATTTGTGTGTATTTTATGAGCATATGAAAAATGCCAGCTTGCAATGATACAAATAGGCCACTTGGGCTGTAATGCTGCTAGTGGGAACACCAGCAGTGCCAAGTCTCACGCATGCTGCAGTGGGGAGATTTGTCCACTAGCATAGCTTCAGTCAGATACAAGTAAACCAGGATCAAAACCTCTTTGGCCCAAACTGCCAATTTGATTATATGTGAATGAAAGTGTTGGTATTTAAAAAACTAGCTAATATATTGAAAATGCCAATAAAAAGGGCCTTCTTGAGTACCAAAATCTAAGACAGGCTGAACACAACCTTGATTTTACTGAGAAAGCTGTGCTTAACTTGCTGAAAACTGTACTAGTCTGAGAAGGTACTGCAGGTAGCCTGAGCAGCTCGGAACAGGCAATGATACTTGTGTTGCTATTTTCTACTCACTTACTGTTTAGCTCCCAAGCTACTTTCAAACCTAAGATGGTGTAGAGTCCGAACTACCTCTGTTTTAGGTTACTGGCCACAAAGCTAAAAAATAAATAAATAAATATATATATCGTCTAATTCTTTCTGTAGAATCTTGTTAAANAAAAAAAAGAAAAATCACTTGCTATTCAGAATATCTGTATTTATGACACATTTCTGATGGTGGAAGAAACCCAGGAATCAATCTAGCTGGCTTCCAGGAAAAGTGTCAGCCTCTTCTTAGGACTAAATTATGAAAGGATTTTGTTTATTTGGGATTCCTGTTACACACTGATTTTTTAAAATATACCATTGATTCCAAGTACTATTAGAATATTTATTTTGGGAGGCTATGAATCAGATAATCATAATGTATTTTGAAGTATAAACCATTGGAGTTTGAAAGAAATAAAATGGAGGTTTAAGCTTAAAATGGATTAAAGGTGAGAGAAGATATATACATGCCATAAAAATCAACTGGTTTTTTTTTGAAGATGATTTAAAAGACGTGTTAGGTACTTAAGGACTAAACTTGGGTATGTGACATTGGAATACTACCTTATCCTGCTTGTGTCTTTACAAGATGGAGTTCAAGCTCTGAGGCCAGGCACCACAGACTATAGCCAAGTTTTCTATTCTTAAACCCATCCTGGCAATTCACAGTCTTCTACTGTTAATAGAACACTTTTTATCCTGATCCCACCATCCCCAGAAGCTGATAACAAGAAGCATTTCTTTTAAAGGAAAGACATTAAATACATACCACGCAGTTTTAAACAAAGAGCTTTTAGAAAGAAGACTTTTTAACACTGTTGCAGAAGACAAATTTAAATGCTGTGGATTTGTGTTATTTGTGACCTCTTCCGCTTTCTGCCTATGGAGGTCTTGACACCAAAGCACATGCTTGCAGGAGAAGCAGCAAGGGGCTTCTCTTGGCAGACAGTTAAACTCACTGCTGGAGAGAAATGGAAAGGCATTGGTATCTGCCTTTCATACCCTGGTGAAGAGATGTTTCTGCTCAGTTACTCCAGGATGATCAATGCCTTGCCAACAGCAGCAGTATGTGCAATGCCAACACTCTGCTCCTGATTGCAGCTCCACCATCCCGGATGCTTAAGATTTATGGCACCAGCCTCCCTCAGGTTCAGAGAGTGTTACACACTTAATGAGTGGATGTAAAGCAGTCCATTGAGCTCTGCCCTTCAAGAAGCTTTAACCTATCCTATACCCATAATCACACACTCCTTTCTCCATGAACCACAGGAGATGAGCTAATACCTGTGTGAGGGAGCCAGAGGACCTGGCAAAGGTTTCTGCAGGAGAGTCTAAATATATTCACAGCAAACAACGATCACTTACGTTCTTCACATCCAAGACTCCAACTCCTGTTTCATGACTAATCTCTGCAGAAACACGGACAGTGTTCATGCAACACAAATATGTAACACTCACTCGAGTGAAATAACTCATTTCCATCTGTTGCACCATTTGAAATGCTTTTAATTTTATCTCCTATGTCATGCCTGCTCACTGTGATCACTTTGGATTGTAACTGTATCTCTTATTTTCTGAAGCGATTTTTCTAAAAATGTTGGTGGGAGGAAAATATAAAATTTCTGTTCTTTCAAAAATTGTCCAGTTATAACACACTAGAAAATTTAGCAGCCATTTATTTACAAGCAGGCAATATATTCTAATAATATGCATATTCTAATAAACACAGAAACATGAATGTTTCTGTAAGTACATCTAAAGTAATAAGAGTTCCACAAGCCATTAAACACCCTGCCTTGGAACAAAAAGACATGTTCAAAAAAGTGCTTTTAATATGAACTTGACAAGATGTGGTAGAATAGGGAGTACCCACTTCACTATTGTTACCTTCTTCAGAGATGACCTATCTTAACAATACTTTAAACAACAGGCTAAGGGAAAGCTTTGTGGTATGAAGAAAAAAATAAATCACACCCATCAGAAAAGGGCAGCATTTTGCAGTTGAGGATGTTAGGCAGAACGTAAGGCGGAATCAAAGAGTGGCAGTTAAAGGCAATGCTGTGCCTCAGAGCTGCAAATCAGCAGCTGCAATTTCCAGCACCCCAGTACTCTGAAGGGCTTTCTTGTATCTCTGGAATATCTTGGTGCAGAGGAAGTAAAAAGGCAGAGGCATATTATTAAATGTATGCTTGTTCAGCAGATCCTTCCCTAAGTGATTTCAGAAGTTGACTTCATTCTGGGCCACTGTGGTGAGAGGCAATAAATCAAAACAAGTCTCTGGCGGTGTGATGAAAGATGAGCTGAGTCTGCTGAGGTGGTGCCATTTATAGGCCTGTGGGGATATATTACAGAGTGTGAGATAGAAGAGGTGAAGTGGCCAACACATGTGAAGCACTGAGCCGGGTAAAATTCACAAGGAGGTGAAGGTCAAAATTAAGGTTGTTCAAGGAGAAAGGGGAT
>VZTN01013675.1:4742-62666 GCA_013400515.1 Erpornis zantholeuca | reverse complement strand
GTAATATCTGTTTCTTAGTGGTGAGTGCCTTGGCATGGGAAAAGGAGATACATGAACTGATCTACTTCATGAACTGACAATAAAATTCCTGACCCTTCAGTGTGTTACACATGACAACAAACTGCCTGTCAGATGCAGTCCTACTGAGTTGCCAGAACAGCATCTTAGTGGAACACAAATGATGCAGATTTATTTTATTGAGGCTGAACCTAAATTAAATGACAGATGAGAGATGTGGTTATCTCTTTAATTAAGGTGTACTCCTGAAATGACTCCTTTGAGAAGGAAAACACATTCCCTCAGCCACAGCCAAAGGGCTGTGCATGCATTGCCTTTGTAGTGATCCAAAAGGTAAAAGGGATTCCAAAAAGAAATCCTCTTTTCTGCCTTCACAGGGTCTGTTAGAGGCAATTTGGTGACATGAGAGCTGTAAGGAAAGCACACAGCCCTTCACCTGTGTCAGCAACAGGGAGAGATGCCCTGTGGCATTAGACATTACCAGTCAATATTTTATCATGTACTTCTTGCATGGAAATATTTTGTATGCTTGGAAACACGAGGGGAACCAGAAGGTTAAGGTAAAGAACACTGGAAAGATTTTTCATCCCAATTTCAACACTGTTATGCAGCTAAGTGTTGGCATACCTGTTGTATATCTTTTGATCAAAACCTTGAAAAGTGAAAATGTATCCAAGTTTGAATTCTCTCAGTAGTTATAATGCTCTAGCAAAACTGCAGGCAGTCATCAACTGTGGGGAAATCACACAAAGTTCAGTCTGAAACAAAGACTACACAAATCTCTGTGGCTCCACACACTGATACAGTTAAAAACAGATTCAAGGACACATTTATTTGTATATTGGTTTAGATCCCATGGAGGTTCAGTAATACCTGACTTGTATATTCTATTTCTATGCAAGGGACAAAGTTTTTACCTTCAGTGTACATGAGCTATGAACAAATTTTAGCTCTCTTGTAGAACATACTCCTTTTTAGCAGAGATTATCAAATGCTATGCACTTACTCTCTAAAATCAAAGCCTTAACACTTCAGAGGCAAAAGAGCCAAGGAAAGGACTATATTCATACAAAATAAACTCCAGGGTGTGCACAGTTCTTCCCTCATAAATGACTTTTTGAATTGTGCTTCTGGATTTGCTTCACATTTGCCAAGAAGGTTTTTATTTATTTATTTCAAGCTGTCTCACAGAAGTACTGATAATGAATGGTTGTGCTACTCCTCAAAATCACAGCAGACATTATTTTCTTCTACTTAATTTCAGGTGTCCCTAAATGCCTCATTCATGTATGATGAACCCAGACTCGGGTGTCTGACAGCATTTTATTTCCTTACAAAGTAGGACTCTAAACTAGTAATTTGTCTCCTATTTTAAGGAAAACCCATATTAATACTCATCATAAAAATTTTATTGACTGTAGAAGCTGCAGTTCTTCACAAGTGACAGCAGATGTTAAAGACATGCCAGACAGTACACAGACATAACCAGACTTTATTCTGTTCCCATTGCAAAGGTTTTAACATCTTTTGCAAAGATGAAATATGCCAAACTAGGATGAGATAAAAATTCTGCTTTGCACATGGCAGCACCAACAAAACTAGCACAGCAGTTGGAAAACCAACACCATGAAATTAAAGGGTCCCATTTAAAAAAGCCCAAAACATTCTCCCTCTGGAATGTACCAGTAGTACTGCTGGGAAAGACATGGGCTTAGAACATTATTTCCCAAGGTACTCTAATATATTACTGACTTCAAGGACACAAAAATCCCATTATTTCAATAACAGAGTCAGGTTTGGCTTTTTTTTTTTACTGCATCAGATATAATTGAAGCTGATCTTAACAAAACCAAGGCAAAGCACTTTTTAGAGATGACACCATGCAGCTTACCAAATAAAAGTAAATGTAAAAGACATTGAGATGCTGGAGAAAGTTTAGATAAAGGAACTGGTAAAGGGTCTGGAGCACAAGCCTAAACAGAGGCAGAAGAGAACTTTGGGTGTTTAGTCTGGAGAAAAGGAGGCTCAGGGGAGACCTCCTCACTCTTTACAACTCCCTGAAAAGGAGCAGCAAAAAGCAGTAGTGAGGGTTGGTCTCCTCTCCCAAGTAACAAGGGATATCAAGAGCAAATAGCCTCAAGGTTGTGCCAGGGCAGGTTCAGATTGGGTATCAGGGAAAATTTTCACCAAAAGGGTTATCAAGCACTGGAACAGGCTACCTGGTGAAGTGGTGGGCTTGGCAGAGTTGGGTTTATAGCTGGACTTGATGACCTTAATGACTTTTTCCAACCTAAATGATTCAATAAGCACCAGGAAAAACTGGTAACTCAATTCAGAAGGGCTTTAACAAGAGGTTTGTTCCATGGACAACACCTTGATACACCCCACAGAATAACCTTTGCTCCTGTCTTTCCCCCACCTTTCAATATGGACTAATTACCAAGAACAGGAACTAACTGAGTTGGGTTAGGCCTGAATGGGCTTAATTCCCAATCCTGCTGGCTGAATTACCTTGTCAGGGTTGGATTATCACCCTGAAGGGAGAATGCCAATGACCACGAACCTCATTCCAGGGGTATACAGAACCCATAAAACTAGTTATATCCACAATAATTAACAAGCACACAGCTCCTCCCCTGCTCTGTGACATGGAGCACACCTGGCAGCAAGAGGTGCTAATGCTGGAATTAACAACTATTTTTGCTTCTCCCTATTCTGCATAAATTTTCTCCAAGGATATTCTGAGAATAAAAATACACCAGTCCCTAGAATGGTCAGCATGCCCCAGCCAACCACCTGAAGAACTGGAAGAAGGAGGCAGTGAGGGCTGGCTGAACTCAGAGACAGAGGCAGAACTTACTGAGCTGTTTGTCCATTGCCTTTGGGTTTTTTAATGTAAGCCAAGTGAAGACTGAAGTATCACTCCAAAGTTAAGCTCCCAGCACCAACAAAGCTGAAGTACTAGCCAAGATTTGTGGACTATGGCCCAGGTGCTGTAGCATTACTTTATTTTTGTCATTTCTCAGAGTAGGTCCCAAGCTCCTGGAGAAATAATCAATCTGAGAATCCCAAAGTTTTATAAGGGCAAAAACCCAAATACAAACAGCCCTTATGGTTAAAAAGGAACTTGAACTACACACAACATAAGAAATGAAAAAAGTGAAGAAAGTTAAATATGAAATGGATCCTCTATCCCATGACAGGATCAATGAAGCTAATTAAATGTTCCAGAAAAGCCAGGAATACAATGCTACTGTTCTTTGATGTATCAGGGCCCAGTAACTTCAAATTACACTGAAATAATTGGAATTTTTAGTTCCACATTAAAAAAAAAATCTATGGATTTATGCTTTTGGAGTAAGAGATGTTGGTACACGATCCCAGTGACACACCATTTACGCAGGGGAGATGACATTGGGCCAAGAAGTGTGCACTAAGCACTACAGTTCCCATTTAAAGTACATTATCAAGCTGAATTTCACTTGAGGATTCACCACATCAGTATCAAGCTTATAAATACTCAAAATGACACAATATTAGTTAAAAAGAAAACAGGTTAAGCATAACAAAGTAACTCTCACAGTGTCATGAAAACTGAGCCAGAATTTTGCATGTTGGAAAATGGTGGATACACGAATTTCTCAAAATTTACTCTCAGTCAATATGAAAGTAACTGTTGGCTCATATTTGTATTAGCTCTGGGTTTAAGAGACCCACTCACTTACCACTACTGTATATTACAAAAATGTGGAACAACAATGCTTTCTGCTCTAAGACTGAACATAAAATAAATCCCCCATTTAATTTGCAAGGCAGAGGAACAGGAAGAACAAGAAAACAATAAGATGATGCTGAGTGGCACAGCGATCCACCTATCCCAGTAGGAGAGAAAATGAAATGCAAAGGTACGAAGGAAGATGGAAATGGAAAGTATTTTAGAGAATGACTATGAAATAATGAAGAAGGAATTCCAGAATAGCCTCTGCATTTTGTGTTCTTTCAGACAGAGCTTCCAGAGAAGTTACCTTTCAGAGAACAAATGCACTGCACTGGTCGTGATGATCCAGCCCACCTGCTGAAGGAATTCTTCACACAGTTCTCCCTAGGGCTTGGTCATTGTTCCGTCTACACTGCTTGGGAAAGGAGTTCCCATTGCAGTCCCTCCCACTCCCTGGGGCTGAGCTGCCTCTGCACTGGGATAAAAGCCAGATTTGATTCCCCAAATAGCAAGGTGCCTTCCTGCCAACATAGTTTCTTCTTTTTTTCTTAACAGATACTTTCCATGTGTTTTTGTCTTACAAAAGTATGAAATAAAGGACAATTAAAAATATGAAAACAATGTGTTTTAAAAATGATGAAGTATTATTTCACTTACACATAACATGTTCTGAGGGATTTTAAGCAAGATATGTGTAGCACACTTTGTGATCTCTTTTTGCAAAAGAGAAGCATTCAGGTTTCACTAAAACATGTTCCCCCTATAAGTGTTAACATAATCAGTACTCAAGAGGACAAGGACCAATGTGCCTCCAAAGATACTCAAACCACACTATGTGATTCACATAGAAAGTAATTCTTATTCATATCAAAACACAGTAAAATTAGATGATTCAGGAAAATATTTAAGCTTTTTATACACAGCTGCTGTTTTTATTTTATTTTCTACATCATATGATAGATATTCCACCAGTCTATCCATGATTTAATATAAAAGAAGGAAATGAAAGCATCTTGAAGAGAAAAATCAAAATGGTTTTTCTTTTCCTTTTTTTAAAATTCCAAAGTATGCATTAAAATTGTTAAAATAATACACCTTGCTAAGAAAAGAGCAGATCAGGGATAAATGCATGAAGAGTTTAAAACTTTTTTGAGCAGAGAACTATAGTATTAGCCATGCCTGGACACTGCTGAATAACTGCAACTTTTACAAAGGACATTCAAATTTACCGTGCCAACATCCAGATTGGGAGGGTAAACAGAACAAACCAAAATAAACCCAGCAGAAAGCTTTAGCCAACCATGTAAGAAGCTAAACTGAGGTTCCAACAACATTTATTCTAGCAAAAGAGCAAATATGTTTCCTTAAAAGTCTGGACATCAGGACCAAATCTTTTTGGATGACTGAGTTCAAAAGAACTCCTAAGGAAACTGTGGAGTGTGCATAGATGCAGGTTCCTAAGAAACACTACCATGATCAACAAACGATAACAAACACAGAAGTGAGATTCTCTTGAGGAATCAGTATGCCTTAAATATATGTGAATAGAAATTGAACTCGTAAAGAAAGAAGTGGCTGCACACAAAGATATGATACAAATGACTAGTGCAAGATTTATTTCACCCCATTTAGTTCAAACTGTATGCATGTAATGTGTTAAGCTAGCAAAAAGTAAAACAAACCTTCTTGAAAGATTGTAACATTTCTATCACAGAAATAACAACACTTACCTCAACGATTCCATCTATGAAAATAATGTAACAAACTTTTAAAATTAACAGCCAAAAGACATCGGCCTAGAGAACTATCTCTGCCTCAGGACAGACAGATGCAGACAAAGCCAGCAGCACAGAGAGGCCCCAGTCACACAAAAGCTGATATTGTTCTCCTGCTGGGTGAAAATCTCACTTGTAAATCGAGCGACATCTGCATTCAGAATCACCCCAGCCAGGGCCCTGCAGAGGTGACCAAAACACCCCACCCAACAGGAGAATGATTCCTCTTGTCTCCCTCGATGCAGGCAGCTGCACCAAACAGCAGCTCCTGGGTTTACATTTTAGCAAAATTCCTTTGATGCACTGATAGAGATGAAACATAATGTGTAAAACTCTTCCCCATTAGGCACAGCCTTGAAGCCCACTATACTTTTCAAAACAAATAATCATTGAAGTTACATCTTTTGCCACTATACAAAACACCAAATGCCTCCAAAATTAGTAACCTCTTCACATTTCTTTCCAACTTCTTTATCAGTACTGCTGACCTAGGACAGCAGTGTCTCCCAGTGTCTTTCATGAAAGTCAATAAAAAAGAATTTAATTCAAGCATTTGATAAGGCTTCTAAAAATCTGTCAATGGTAGAGAAGAAACTGCTTTCACTACTTAAATTTAACTCTGTTTTTCCATAAAGTTATTTATAAACTGTACTACATTCTTTATCATCTAAATTGGATACTGGAGTGAAACAGTCTATAAAGCTTTATATAGTAATAAATGCAGACATTCTAGGTCACACACAGGAATGTTCTACAGCATTCACCAACATTCTGATCATCACACATTTAACAGAAGCAAGAAAAAAGAAAAATCTGTCCACGCCAAAGTTACTCTTTTACTTATAAAAAAAATCAATTATTAAACAATAAATTTTCTTTGGGTAGTGAATATTTCTATATGGTTGTTTCTAGAGGGGCCTTTTCTTTACTCTCTGCAGTAAACACAATTATGTTTTTAATTATAAATTGTGTAACTTCAGTGCAGGAAAAAATCCACTCAACCCAAATAATAGGATTCTGTAAAATGATGAAAAAAGCATGCAATGGAACTATTCAATGAATTCACATCAGGATACACTGGTGTATTTCAGGATTTGGCTGAGAGTGAATATAAACTACTTTCTATATAGTTGGCACCTTTTTTCCCCTTGTTTTGAACACCTTTGGCCCTCAAGTAAGTTGGAAGAGAGTCTCAAGACGGTTATTTAAACAAATTAATCAATTCAAAACAATTGATGGGATGATGCCTTCTGTGGCCTTCACAGGTGCCTGTCCTTATAATACCCAGGTTAATGAATTACTGAGAAAGAAGATTTCTATTTGGTGATCTGAAGAAAAAAACCCAATACATGGGTAACTTGCACCCTTAACAAAAAGGTTGTCCTTTCTTTTTTGGCCTTCAAAAAAAAGAGTTATTTCATAGGCAAGATATTTCAGCATCAGGCATGATCTCCCATCATGTGCTTAATCTAAAAATAAGGATAACTCTTGAGAAAGAGCAGGAACATGAGGACAAATTTAACTGTGGAAAATGGCCACAGAAGAGGAACAGTAGTTTAATGCAAAGTGACAGCCACAACTTCGCAACAGACTAGAAAATTCCTCAGTGGGATCTAATGCTTTAGAGGTTACTTGGTCTGGTGGCTTCAAAAAGCAACCCCAAATATGCTGAGAGGAATGAACAAGTTTCCCTGACAGAACTTCATCCAAATCACAACTGGTAATTTTTTCAGAAGTCTGAATAAGAAACTGGAACAGTATTGATACAAAATGAGAAAGCAATCTCCCACATTCAAGTTACTGATATGAAAAAGCTGCCCTTTCAAATAATACTGTCTGTAACTTGCTTCAGTCTTTAAAATATGTATTTCAGGACACTGCACTCTTTCAGATTTTTATTTTGTATTTTTCTAATCAGAGTATCTTTGGGAAGATTCTATTATCCCCCTTCCACATTGCATAATAAAACAAAAAAGCTTTTTGATGGCATTTTGTTCTCACAGATACATTTTTATAAGGTGCAAATAAATGCATCCCTTTATGAGAATGACTGTGATGAAGAATGTGAAAATTGTATGATTTCACTGCTGGTTTTTCGTATTTGCAAAGCTACAACAGACCATTACAGTAACAACAGGTCATGAAGTACAAGGAACCAGACTGGTACTGTCAAGAGCAGAAAAAAGCAAAAGCATTGCAGAAGCATGAGTTAATGTCTGGCAGACCTGTCATCCAGCAAAATACCAAAACTGAGGCCATATGGTTTATCAAAGCTCAAGAAGTTATACGATAACATAATAATGGTTAATAAATATCCAAAACCTTTCTGCACGAGTGACACAAGTGTTTTGGTTCTTACTACACTCATGTTGTTCTACTCCTCCCCACATTTTTTATTTCTTGTTCATATTACCTGATCACCTTTCTATACTAAAACATGCAATATAAAAAGAGTAATTTAAGTATCTGGGACACAAGCTAGATGAACTTAAATTAGGAAAAAAAGACTCATATTTTAATGCAAATTGCGAAGATGAGTTTGATGCCTTAGGTTTTAACTTTTATATCTTTCAAATCCTGCCCTGCCCAGTGTCACTCTGCAGTTCCCTGGAGCTCGTTCAGTGCTGTTCTCTCATGCTCACACACACACAACAAAGCCTCTCCAGCTCTCCAAGGACACCCAGACCCTCCTAGGCCCAACAACTGCAAACCACAATCTTGGGGAGAGGGGGGCAAGCTTGGGCAAATTCCATCCTTGCCTGGCTTCTGCTTGGGGAATTGATGCTGATATCCAAGTGGGAAGAACTCGTGACCTGTCCTTGTCCATTTTGGGATGTACTGAGGCAGGAGCCTCTGGAGCCCAGAGTGTACCTCTGAAGGCCTTTCCAATTAATCCCTCCTTTTTTCCTGTCTAGTCTCTGTTTCTAGGTAGACATTTAAGGCATCAAGTTGTTGGAGATGCAATTCAGGAAAGTCATGAGCTCCTAGTCCTTTCTTCCTGTGTGCTTCATATTATTTTATCCAATGACTGTTGATGTAAAATGCATGAACAGTTACCAGAGAACAAAACCAGAGAACAAAGATTAGAACTGTAGTGTTGTGCCAGAGCAGCCAACTCCCTGTCTCTGGTTCCTTGAGTCCCAGGGGCAGCTGTGCTGTGGGGAAGCTCTGCCAGCAGCTCTGTGCTCCCACACAGGCCAGCTCAGGACCCAGCAGCTGGGAGCACTTCCAGAAGGAAGGATGTGTGGATTGGAATCCTTGAAACTTGAAGAATGCACAGAATTCAAGTGTCTGATCAAACTGTAACAAGTGTACAAATCATTCACTGCATTTTAAAGAGTCTGGACACCAAAGGACCTGTGGCACTGTTTACATTCAGCTCGTGCTCCTGCAAAGCTGCACAGAAGAAACAAAGCAATCAACAATTTTTAAGGAACTCTTTCAAGCCTCTACAAATGTAATCATGAACCTGCACATCAGACAGCTGGAATGACTCCTACTCCTGTGGCTCTTTCACTGGGTGAAACCCACACATATCTTGTTAGATTTATGATATTCACTGAGCTGCTCAGTTTAAGACATAGTAATGAAAAGGTCATCATCCATGAGGTCACACAAGCATCTTGGTTTGATCCAGGAGTGCATTTTTAAAATTAATCTCATTATGCTCATGTATGCTCTTTATTTTTCACTGTGCAGTTTTAGCAGAGCATATTTACTCTCAAACAACATTAAAATAAAAGATGCTGTTCACCTACCAGTGGTTATTCAGTCTGCAGGACTGCAGTACAACTGGCATAAAGTAAAAGCCCTCAGAACACACAGAACTGTCAGCACTGGCTCCTCAGTGCCAGTTCCTTTGTTCTACAGATCTGCCACTGCTGTGCCACAGCACTTCCTAAGGTGCCTCTCTGCATTTGGTTCCACCCTGGGTTTTTTTTCAGTGCAATGTGTAGATTGCTTTACAAAAGCTGGTCTTGTCTGAAAAGCAGTTCTTCTATCTTCAACATTAAGCATCGCTTTACCCCCCACAAAAAAAAACATCAGGGAAAAATTTTTTCTGCTACTTTTTTTGACTTATATTTTAGATTTTAGTGCTGTGTAGGTGCAATGTCACTGACAGCATGATGTGCTTTTGAACTTGTCATTCAATGAGTGTTTTGGCACTCCAGAAAGGCACTGCTGTCTTATGGACTAACAACTCTCCAGAACCACAGAGCAGTGCAGATTTTAGATGACTGAGCCTATTACATAGCATGTCCAAGTGTAAAAGAGAAAGGAGCATACCTTGGTGCTTCACACAAAAAATGTCATCTTTGTAAAAATATACCCAGAAATGGCCTGAGATTAGTTCATTATATAGTAATAATAATAGTAATAATGATAGAATATGTACAGTTATAAAGTTGCAATTCACATTTAAAATAAAAACTCAAATCTGGCCCTTATTAAAAGAAAAAAAAGCTGTTCTGATTAATTACTTTAAAGCAAACCTATTAACTCAAACTCTTAATTACTTACATATTTTAACATATTCTATATTACAGTCCAAAAATGTATTTTTGCATAAAATGCTGGATGATTCTTACATTCTACAACTAAAGAAATTAATTTTGGTATCAAACAAAGAAAGGTAGCATGCTCAGGATAAAATAAAATATTATCCAATGAACAACAGACACAGGAACACATTCCAATTTTTATCACAGAAAACTTACATCTAGTAACGTGTGAAGATGCTGATCCTGGAAAACACTGTGAAGAAAATCTAAGTCTTTTTCACTGCAGTCTGTAAGTGCATGAATTTCTTCCAGGCTGTCCAGCACCTGTGAGACTGCTCCTATGGGGCAACAGACATGAGAAAAAAAAGAGAATAAAAAAGTCAATAAAGCAATGGCTCATGGTAAACTGAACTTTGGAAAAGGAAACTTTCAATTGATCTGGTACAACTGGAACAGAAGCTTTAAAAAGGTGGAGTTTTAACAGGAAAACTCACTGAATAAACTTTACATATATCAACAGTGCTCACAGATAATGTAATTATACATAAGAAATGGCTTAACGTGAGAGATTAAAACCTGATTTTATTAAGCTCAGCTTTGTTCCATTTTAGCCTTGCTTCCAATGATGTCTTACGGAGGGACCTGGATTATTGGTGTGTCCTCACCATTCCCACCCCGACCTTCATTTCATCTCTTTTTGAACTGCTGGCCAATTTCAAATACATATTGTAAAATTTTGAAACATCAGTAAGAACTATTTTGAAATGAAATTTGAAACATCAGTAAAATCAGGAAGAACCTATGCTTTCAAAAATATTTTTGAAATCAGCGTTGGAATAAAGGAGGGAAGAGGGAGAAAGATGTGACTGCTGAGTCCTCTGGGGGACAAAAAAAGGCTGTAATGTGTTTTTGTTCAGTTTGTTCTGCTTGCCTGGTTATCTCCTACCCAGTTATAGCACTTGCTGTTTTTTCACCATTATTTTGGGTCATAGGATGAGGTGGATGATTTTGATAGGGCATGGGAGTGAGAGAGAAGTGAGAACTATGGAAACAAAAAGGAGAAATGGGAGGCATTATGGGAGGTGGAAAGTCCATGAGGAAAAGCTGAACTCTCAGCAGGGGAGGACAAAGAAACACAACACAAATCCACAGTAAACTAGCCCATAGTGGTTCTCTGTGAAACAACTTGTTTAAAAATCAGAGTATCAGCAGTGGCTGCCACCTGTGTGCTTTACTAGAATACCAACTTTAGCTTAATTCAACACTCACAGATCATGTCTTCACTTTTTTCACAGTGGTAAAAGCATCTGGAAAGCAGGCAGCATATCCAGTGAGTGTCTGCAACAATGCTGGTGTCTGGCAGTGAACTGCCAAATGCTTTTTCATAAATAAATTCTTAATTCTGGATACTGAATTCTACACATTCTCTACTTCACTAATTTCTCATCAATATGCTTATTCTGTTTACTCATTAGTTTGCCTGTGTCTTTTTGACAAGACAGGTGATATCTAAAAAATTGCTGCATTCCTTGAAATTCTATCCTCCACTGCATGAACAATTCTTACCAGCCCTCCTCAACTCAAACTCTTTTGTACTGCATTTTCAGAATGTAAAAAAACCAAAATACCCAACGCCCTCTTAACCACACAAGGTAACAAGTTAACTTATTTCTCTGAAAACCTTGGAAAAACTGGAATAAACATGACAAAATACACAAAAACTCCTATACAAGATTTATGACCTCACTGCTTACAGGGACAAATAAATTACAAATCTAGAAACTCTTGCATTACATTTAGTACAAACCTCAGCCCAGGATTCTCCTCGCAGTTCCCTGTACAACAACGTTTGAGAACCACAGTATTTTCCTCACTCACAACTCATGGCTCAGGAGCAATAAAACTTCTCAATTCTCTCCTACCAAGTTTGTCTGACTACTTATATCAATTTGATGTACTAATTTGTGTTCTTTTAAAAATCTGTGGCTGTCAGCAAATAAAACAAATGGTTTGACTTTTAGTAGTTGCTGTGCATGAGGTGAGGTGTGCTGAAAAAGAGAAAAATTTACTTCCTCTTTGATAATGGACAAGGCCACTCAGCTGAAAGGAACCACCCACATTCCTCAGAGACTGCAGGAAACCTGAGAAAATATAAGGACTGGGGTCTGCTGGTAAGAGGATGGAGAGATCACAGCCTCAAAGGCAAGGAAAAAATCCCAACTACCCAGAGACCCGAAAAGGACTGCAATGTTTCCTTCACATGTTCAGCACATCAGTTAAAATCGATGGCCTAAGAGAGCTGCAGGCCTGAAGGAAAGTGCTTGACCTTCCAGGATCCAGTTGACAGAAGAAAATTTGCTACAATTCTCTTTTGTTTCTGCTTTTATCATGCTCAGATTATGAATTATTTTATTTTCAAGCAAAGCTTCTTTTTCCAGGTTCAAAGCCCTTTCTATTTGGAGTATTTAAGGAAAACTCAAGACAAGATTCACTTCAGAGGCCTGGGTACCTTCAGAGTCTCTAATACTGCTCAGTGTTGCTCGTAATCACCAAAACCTGAGCCCAATCTGGAACCTGTAAGAAGTATGCTCAAAGTTGCTTGCAGTGCTGTGTTACTGTGAAACATCCAATTCTCTGGACCACCACATTTTTTTATTTGACAGTATTATTTACTTTGCAAACTCCATTTTGTGGAATTCTTTGTGGGCTTCGAAATGGAAATGAAAGTTATAATTTTTCAATATTTGCATCTCAACAGCCTCTTGAATGTTTGGGAATTCCAAAAAAATTAGGGTTTGATGATTAGGTCTTTTTTTTCTCCTGTCCATTGGTCACATTGAATAGAAGGCTGTAAAATAAAGTTTCCAAGAATGTCCTTAAGAAATCTTATGGGACTTTCTGACAGTGAGTTAGTTAATCCCTCATGATGACAGTTTTACCTCATGCTTTTTTTTACCTACAATTTTATGCTTCACCTACTGCCATGCCTTTCAATCATTTGCAAATAATGTGCACCTGCATGAGAAAATGGCATTGCAGCAATGTATTGACAGCATGTTAGTGTTTAGAAAAAGTGACAGAACAATTTTACAGGCATTTCTGTGAACACCTGGACTCGCTTTGTTACAGACATCTGGTTAAAAAAGTCTCAAAGTATCTTTCAGGCGAGTTTTAAACTCAGAGAAGAGATACTACATAAAATAAAATTAACCAACCTTTACAGCAAACCTGTTTCTAAAAAGATTCAAGCTAAATATCTAACCTCTGGGGAAAGTGTAAAGGCACTCAATATTTATAATTAAAGCTTATATCCTTTTGAAATAGGATCTGATCTCCTTTCAACATTGCAAGTGCACCCATTTTAGCCTCAGCACAGATGATAAAGGAAGGATTTAAGTGAATTATTACAGTCATACAAGTTAAAAGCTCAGATTTCTAATGGTCTGTAGCAGTTACAGACAGAATCTAGAAACATCAAAATTAGAATGATGCATAAACATTAGGATGGCAGGAAAAATGAGGAAGTTGACTAACTTGACTGGCTGAATTAGTTTGTTTTTAAGACTCCATAAAGTAAACTCTGTTAGAAAATGCTGCTCACTGCCCCAGAACTTTCAAGCAGCCCCAACTTCTGGGTGAGATGAATCTCACCCTGCACCTTAAGTTACTATAAAAACAGATCCAATTGCACAGGAAAGGCTGCAATTCCAGTGATATAAATAGAAAATTCTTCTCTGCAGAAACAGTAACAAAATCCACACCAAACATGGTTCTGTGAGAAGACTGTGGATCCTGCTGTAAATGTGCAGCAAATGATCTCAGTGTCCAAAGGAGCAGCGACACTCTGGGACATGCACACAACCTTGTCTTTCTTGTATTACCATAAGGATACCTAAGAAAGGATGGCTGCAGCTATGCAGAGTTTCCTGGGGGCTGCCAACTCTGAAAAGTTGAAAACTATGGGCTGTCATATACTAGAAAGAAGAAAAACCACATCAGAATGCTTATGACAGTCTCCTGCAGTCAGTACTAGCACATAAAATACTTGTATAGTTAGTGGAATGACTTCTTAAGGATGATACCAAATTAATTCTGAGAAGATGGAGATGAACTGAGCAGTTTTCTGCCTACTGAGGTAGATCTGTTATTTATCAGAGAGACATATTTGCTTTATGAGGCACAAACTTGGGATTTTCTTTACCCAATGTGTAGTGAAAGTTATCACAGGTATTTTGTGCAGGTTCTGTTACCTCATTTTTGGAGATGGCCATTCAGAAATAGTTCTCTCTTACAGCTGGATTCTGTCTCTAAAGTCTCTGTAGTTCTCATGCAGTGCCCTTACTACCACCTGAAGTTGCTGTGGACAGTGGTTCATCAGGTTGGAAGTAGGCAAAGCTTTGGTAAAATAGTGTTGCTACTACAACGTGGCATCCAGCTATTCTAGTCTGGAACAGGTGGTTTGACTAGAGAAACTGAACTTTAAAGGTAGGGAGGAGTTGCTTACTTCTCCCCAGAAGAGAGTAAAAGAGAATTTTAAATACTATTCCAAGAATTGCCTACATATTCTGTAGCAGTAATGTGTCCCCACCACTACAAAACATCCCAAAAGTTTGCTTTTCTGAGTTTTCTCAGCACACCAGGCAGGTATAACTGGCTCCTTCTGTTATGTAACAGGCAGTAAGTAGAATTAGGAACTTCTTTTCATGTGAAATGTGATCTGCAACTTACAGACTCAGTAAGTGTTTAGGTAAAGAGACTCAGATATTGCTGCAAAACAGACTACATCCTGACTGCACACACATTCTGACAGAGGGCTAAAGAATTATTTGATTTATTTTTTAACACTGAAGACTACAAATGCTCATTTAAGTCTTGGTCAGCCATAGACACTCTTCTGAGTAATGCAAACTCAGAACTCAGGAAGCCTGACGTTTAAACACAAAACTATAAACCCATGACCTTTCTGCCAGTCTCCTGCAATTACCATGCCAGGAAATAACTCTGCACAAGAACTTATAATAACCATTATAATAATAGCATGTTTTTATTAAAGAGACATTGGCAAAATCTAAATCCCTTAGATTTGTAGAACCACATAAAATGAAGTTAATGACACCAGCCACTCATTTTAATCCTGTTAATTCTTATAAACTACCTTTATTTGATTGGCTTTTTTACTATTTCCAACTATTATTTATTTTGTAAAAATAGGTGAGTAACTGTGTCTTGAAGATTTTACAGTGGTATTTAAATGACTAACCAAGGCTTTGCTGTCATTTTCAATTTCTCTATATATCACAGTTCAGTCCTTATGCCAGCCAATCTACAATAAACAGAACCTGATTTTCTCTCAACCTCATCTCTTGGCTGCCTTCTTGCGTGCAGCTGCTGGAAATGAAATTAAAAACACAGTCCTGGCTCTTAAAGCACAGGCATTCCAGAAGGCAGGATTTACATTTTACTTTGTTTGTAAAGAGGTCTGAGGCTAGTATACCCAGCAAGGAATGACAAAAAATCTTCAGAAATTGTTAGATTTTAGAGAGATCAAATATTAGAATCACAAAGTGATTGTATCACACAGGATACAATCTCATGGAAAAACAAGCATGGGCATTATTATAAAGTGCAGACCTTTCCACTACTTTAACTGATGTAACTTCTCAGATTTAGAGAAAGCCAGTTGAGCACCAGCTGCTCTTCATCACTTGAAACAACAACATCTGCAAAAATCACTGGAGCTGAGATGCCTCTGATCTCACACAGTAATTTGTTGCTCTTTGCTGTTCACTGTATTCCAGAGCAACCAACTCTGCAGGGACAAATTACAGCCAAAGCAGATGTATATATATGATTATAATAGGTTAAAATAAGGTGGAAGAAACATGTTTCACATATGCACAGCAGTGTAATTAAAATGTAAGGCAAGTGAAGACTCTATCCTTCTCAAAATTGAGCTATATAGCGTTTCAAGATTTCTTCCTTCCTGGACTGAAACCAAACAGTGAAGTTTAGACACCCTATAAATTTACAAATAAGGTCCTATATGCACATAGTTCTGTGAATGTTACTGGGAAGCAAATGAGGCAGTGATAATATAACTATATGTATATACATACACTGTATGTATATAAAACAATCAGGAAGAGTCTAGTAAGAGTACAAGAAAGATGGAGGTTTGTTTATGGACATAACAGTAAGAATTCCTAAACAAGACAGCTTGCACAATGGAAGGGTATTGGGATTTACAACTGCATTAAAGAAGGTAAGAACATTCTAGGAATACAAGAAAGGAGAGAGAGACATGTAAAAGTCAGAAAAGAAACTAAAGGAAACAGGTGCAGGAGAGAAAAACAGGGAGAAAAAGACTAAACAAAGGATAAAAGAAAAATAAGGGAAAAAAAAGAAAAGAGAACGAGATAAAACTATTCCCAAACAGCAGAAGGAATGTAGAGGAGATTACTATGTATGGAAAACAAAGAAGGATGGGGTGAAGAGGACAAAAAAGGCAGCGAGAAACTGGTATTCAATTTTGAAGAGAGATTTCCTTTTATCCTGCACCCACATTGCACTGAGTGTAGGCATGGCTCCAGCTTTCTCCTGTCTCCATACTTGGCTCCTTCACACAAAGTTTGCCAATTCTTTTTCCCAGCTATCTCTCACTGTAGAAACCAGCCACAGATAGGACAGAAGCCAGTCTAGCGTGGTGGCAAAAAATATGCAGAAGTGTTGTTTTTCAGACCAGACCTGTACCTCACATGTAAGCATACTCACCTGCAACTAAACAAATAATTATTTTAATAAATGAATGCCCTTCACCATCCCTTCTTAGACCCTTTCTTCCTCATTGCAAAAACATCTGAAAACCCCCTTCTGACCAGCATGATGGCAGCACAATCTATTACAATCAGTCAGTTTGTGGAAGAAAAGTCTTGAAGCACAAACAAAAACCCAAAAATCATGGCACAGGCTCTGTATGAAGCTTTTTTGTTTTTTCCCTACAACTGTTGGATAAAAATCCATTGAACTTTCACTCCTGTGTTACTGGACAGGCATCCAGAGATGCTGAAATCAGAGGACAAGGAACAATTTCCCCCACAACCTGTAAAAAACAAAAGAATGAACCAAACAGCAACAACCATGAAACCCATGACTGATCAGAAATGGAGACATGGACAAATGTCCTGCTCACATGTCCTGACCTAGGACAGAAGAAGAGCTGCTAGCCTACATGTCTTAAAATGCTGCAGGAAACCTCCACTTTTTATAGCTTGTTTGGTGATGCTGAATTAGTTGTTTTCGAAATGCTTGTGGTTTGTATCAAATTTCACACCTTCTCCTCAGTCTAGCGTGGTCTGCAGGTTTTAGAAGTGTTTGTGCTCCCACAAACTGCCCCCACAGTCTCTCACAAAGCATGCAGCTACCTTGCAGCAGAACCTCCTCCCTACATGCCAACAACATTCCTTCATTGAGGAGACACATATTGGATGGCTATTGAAATCAGATGTATGCATATCCACAGTGCATATGCATAGGTCAGGTATCACATCAACACAGAAGGATCAAGAAACTTCATGCAAGTGTAGATCAAGAATATAATATTTGACTAATGTTACAGTATATGTTTGGTGGTAGGAGAAAAAAAAAACCATTAGTCCATGAAAACATTTTTGGAATGGAAATGCAAAACCAAAATATTGTATACTTTATTAATTCAATGAAAATTTTAGTTCAGTTGTGTTGCAAATATTAAATATTGGGAAAAAAACCCCAAAACTCAGGTAATTTTAATACTGCCTCGAAATTAGAATCTTCAGAATTCCCTGGAAATCATCCTTCTGCTTAATTATACTGTCAATTATATTATTCTGCAGACAGATTTAGTGAATACCAGACAATTTTATTTGAACAGGCAGTATTAAAACTAAAAAGAGCAAAGAGAAGCAAGAGAAAGCAGATTTTTAAACATGCAAAGACACACACCATAGCTGACTGATATGCCTTAAAGGAAAACAAAGGGATACCTACTTTCTGCTGCTAGAAGTCCTAGAAGGAAGGCAGCGTTTGGACAAACAACAAACAGTATGAAGATTTCAGAACAAGCGATTTATAAAGCTGCAACCTAGCACACTAATTTAGCCACAAAATAGTCTCAACAAAGTGACAAGGATCCCCCCAGTTTTTAATATGGTTTCTCTGTGTGCAGCAAATGGCACTGGCAGACTGGGGTGGGAGGAAAACAAACACTTGGCATTGGGAAGGCAGCACATGGATGCAGTCTTAGAGATCTATTAACACCAGACTTTTCCCAACATCTGTTAAACTATTCTTAAAAAAACTCATGGACAGAATGTGATTTGTAGTAAAAATATTTTAAGAGGTGAAATCATAAAATAATTCAACACACTGCAAATGATGCATAACATCATATTAATATATTTAGAAAGCAAAATTTAGCAATGTTATATTGAAATTAAAAATTTCACTAAGAAATGTTATGAGAACCATTTAGAAATACCACTCCATTAATTGCTTTTAGTTAACAGTGTCTTTATGCATTTTTTTTTTAATTTAAACATACCAGAGCAAAGAATCAATAGCTGAAAAATCATGAAATTAGTAATGGAATACTGGAAACACAAGAACTCATGATCCCAAAACTGACAGTTGTGCTTGTAATACTAGTGAAGGAACTAATAACAATAAATTATAAGGTGAACGTAATTTTTTTCCCCCAAGTACTCATACTCTAAAATGTTACACAATAACCTTTGCAGATATTTACAAAATCAGTGGTAATATTTGCATAACAAAAGTGGTGTTTTTTTCTTACATTGATGAAACTGATGGGTTTTAAGATATGTGCTTGTATTGCCCATATTTCATGAATTCTACTTCCATGAAACTACAAACCATTCTAACTTGTGAGTTCAGCTACTTCCATGTGTCAATGAAACAGAGCCTACAGCTTGTCCATACATGTGCTGTTTGACCTTACTCTGAAAGACTAAGAGATTTCATACATGTCCAATCATCATCAATCATCATCAAATTTGAAAATCAAGATCTCATGCTGTTAACAACTTCTCGTTTGACACAACAACATAGAACCTGGCAAAATAGAACAGAATGAAAATTTCAACTTGCACACATCAATCCTGAGACAAAATACCAAAAGGCAATGTTGTGATGGAATCTGTGCCTTGTAGTTGGAGAAAATAAGCAGAAGCACTGAAGGAGCCTCAGTGTGGCTGTTTGCTGTGCAGTGCAAGACTCTGCTTCGATGTTCATCTGCTTCCAGAGCGACCACAGAGCTCAGCAGTCACACAGGCGTGCAGGAAGTACTGCAGCAGTGCCACTGCTTAGCTGACAGGTACAGGAGCACATTTGGCCACTCAGGCTCTTCTCTTGCTCTGTGGTTACCCAGAAGCACAGCTCAAGAGGATCCCTTACAGGAATCCAGAACTGCGGCAAAAAGCCGCTCGGAAACCTGTGAGTCACAGCTCAGAAATGTGTGCCACAGACCAAGCAATTCCAGCAGACATTAGACAGTAACATCCTTCAACCAAAAGGTAAGGTTTGCTTTAATGAAAAGTCAGTTATGCAGTTTTTCAAAGACTATGGACTATCCACTGGCTTAACTCCAACACTGAGTTGGTTCTGAAAATGTGGCTACAAAAAGCTTTTGGAAATATAAAGTTATAAAAAACCTCTTCAACCATTTTGAATCTACTTAAGACTCCTTATGAAACAGTCATCCTCAATTCAGCTTCCCAAGTCAAACCCCAAGAAACAAAAGGAGGAAGAATTAAAAGCTTTACACTGGTGATGATGTTCATTCCCCAGCCTGAGGCACTGTTATGAAAACACTTGAAAACTGTATGGCTGTTCTCTCTGCTGGGGGACAAGTGGCCAGCACATGACAGAAGGAGAGGAAACCCTGTCTAGAGCTAATGTGCAATCAGGAGGTAGGAGGAGGGCCAGGAAAGGGGAGGGAGTCAGATAGGGAAGGGCAGCAGAGAGCAAACACTGTGAATTTCCCCAGCACCTTATGTATTTCATGGTCCACTTCAAATACTCCCTACTGGGCCAGTTTTTCTCTGGTGACAGATTTAGCCTTTAGGGCTGCTGATTGCTAACTTCTGATTTATGTTTGTTTCAGCATATTAAAAATATCCAAAACATTCGTTGCCTTAGGAAATACACATTTTTCAGTGACTTGAAGACAGGCAACCTGAAAGTCAAATGTTTTACATTCTACAGAAACCAATTTGCAGAAAGCTTGTCAGCTGACCTCCTTGGTGGCTTTACTGAAGAAGTTAGTGAATATAGACTGTCATCAATAAAGCAGTATTGTAGTTTAAACATATTTTAAAAGGTTTTATCACACTCAAAATTCAGCAAGACTAGTTTCTGCCATGTTACCAACAGGATGGTAGCAGGATTAATTCAAGTTCTTCAGAGGATGGTTGCTGACCAAAGAGGAAACAGACCACCCAGTGGTTGGCAAGTGGTTGGAACCAAGAGTTAATAACTGCACAAAGGAAAGGAGGATGTGTACAGAAAAAAATCTGGTTGACTTTAAATGAAATTTATTTCTGTTCATTCCCACCTAATTTAGCTATGCAATTTGCTGACCATCACTGGAAAGCTCTCTAACAAGAATATCCTTTGTGACTCTACATCTACAAAAGACTTGTGGCCTGTAGTGCTTTCCTATCCCAGGATAATGCTCTGGTAGTACAGGAAGATGCTCAAAGGTTCCAGCAACCCCAGGTTTCCAAACTGAACTTTGAGGAAGAACATCTCTAGATTTATTGGGAAAAAAGAGAGAACTGAAATTTTCTGCATCTGTGTTTGGAAAGACCTGGAGGACAGGAAATGTAATTTGCATAGCCTAATAAGCATCTATATTTCTGTGTATTTATCTCTGTAGGACTTCTGTATTTGCCTGTTTCTGACAAATCATTTAATTACAATGATAAGCTCCATGGAATTTTATGGGAGGAATAATTGGCCAACACATCTAAAATATTACAAGCTCTTAATTAAGAGTTTATGATCTGGAAAAACATTATATTAGGAAGGAAACTTAAATAACCTTAAGATAATCAAGTTTCTACTGCAATTCAAGAGTTTTATGTTTAATTTCTACAAACTGGTTTACAATCATCACAAGACCCATCCTGCAAGATAGGAATATTTAATTATTAGTGTACTTCTGAAGAGGAAACAATATAGATTTCCCTATCTAGGAATTTCAGAAGCTGGAAGAGTTGTAGTATCTTTTCTTGCAAGGTTCAGTGTTCAATATTAAATATTTTATCAGCTAAAGTAGTGGGTCAGAGAAACATAATGCAAACTACCCACTTAGCATGGTTTCCTATCACTGTGATCCCCCAGCCAACAATGTTAGGTTAGAGAATTACTGCCTTCCTGAGAAATCCAAGCTTTTGTTTCAGTTATTTCAGAGATGAACACAAGATAGCAATGGATCCAGCACAGATATTCTGTACAATTTACGTGAGCACTGGGTTCAAGTATTCTCTGAGCAGAAAAAAATAGAACTGGGAACTTTCTTGTACACTGATATCTGCCATTACATGACTCTGAGGAAGACACATGTCCTGTTGATGTGAGACCGAAACTGGAAAGAGGAACTGCTGTTTTCAGATTAGGAAAGTTGCCACTGCCAGTCATGCTGGTGGCCATTCACCACTGAAATGGGGGAAGTAGATGGAAACAAAAATTAAAGCATTGCAAGTAGCTCTAGGTGAAGTAAAACTGAGTTATTCTTTCTTTAAAAGAATAGGTGGATCCTTAACTGCAAGTATAAGTATTCAAAAGCTGTCTGGCTGGACTTAAGCCATAAGGCTGTGATTACCCATTTGCAATAAATGATCTGAGATTCTCATTCATTTCTATGGGAGTTATGAACACTGTTCATGTCTAAGGACAAAGCAATCTTTTACCTTAAGTACTTGAACTTGAATTCCAAAATGTGAAATTGGAGAATTTCAACCAAAAAAAAGTAGCCCACATTCTTATGGGGCAAGTAATTCTTCTATTAATGACAGTGAAATGATTTATAGTAATTACTTGCTCATATGAAACAGAAGGAAAGAAATAATTAATATATGTAGTCAATATGTAATTTTCTCACCTATAAAAATATTGGGAAAGAGAACCATCACACGGCAGATCAACACACAAAATTACATTCCTGAAATGTCTTCTAGAAAAGTCAATGTATAGCTAAAATATTTTGCCAGTAATCCTAAATTGTTTAGAAAAATAAAGACAATCTTTTTGGACTTAGGTTTTTCTTAAAGGTTCATTTAAATTGATCCTAAATTCTAATTTTAGATCAGACAGACCAACCCAGACTTTGGCACTGCAAATATTTTGAGCAATGTTATGTCAAAATTAAGATTCATAACTAAGACAGGGCTGTGTTAATTTAGGGACTGACAGGTTATTTAAATTCCTGAATATGGGCTGTGGACAAAAGGATTGCTTGAGTAAGGTCACTGTCCTGTCCAAGACCTAGATCACAGCACAAGTATTATCCTCCCCTTTGAAGTATATTGGGAGGTCCCTGAAGTACATTTATTGTCTCTCTCTGGAGATCTGGTGGTCAGAAATACTGTCCAGTGTGCTTTAAACACACATCTTAATCATATTTTTGTCTAAAACAGGAGGTCAGGAAACTTTGGTACATAATGGCTTCTTTTTATAAATAACTATTAGTAAGGTAGGAGAATTTTGTTCCTGCCTAAGAATTCAGGACAAAATTTCAATAAGTTTTCATACTCAAGTAATATAATGAGAAAGATGAGATTATAACATTATCTGTAATTAAATGTACATACAAGAAAAAATAAAGAGACCAAGACAGAATGTCTGTAGAAGCTTAAAACTCTGCAGAGATTTTCTCTTTGTTTTTGCCAGTCATGAATGCCATTATGACTGAAAATTATTTATTCTTTCACATGTAAATGGTAACTTAATATTCAATTCTATGTAATCTCAAGAAGTTAGTAAATATTAGGTAGTCTGGCCAGTACAGACTTACGACATGCTGCTGCAATAAATACACTTTCTGTTAAAATACCTGAGGAGGTGGGGTCTTCAGAGAAGTCTGGCAGCTCTTCAGGGGGGTCACCATAGAAGGAGTTGAATTTGTGGCTTGACACAGCTGCTAGTACTGCCCCCTGAATAAAAATACCCACACAGTCTAAATTACACAAAGAAGGATAATGAAACATTTCCAGACCCCTTGGATGACTCAGTCTCCTGAGAACTCTTGTGTGTTGACCTTCTCAGTGAAGAGCAAACAGATTTTATACCCTTCAGCTGTCTCCCTCTTATCAGTGACTATATCTAACAGAATCCAGTAACATATTACTGGTTATACACTAATAAACAGTAAAAATATTCTTTGCAAGGGGATTAATGAGAACAGTTTGTTATGTGAACACATTTTGAAATAATAACTGTGAGGCATAAACTCCTATTGTAGTACAATGTAAACAAAGTAATTAATCTCTTTATCTTTTACCTAGATTGAGTGGATTAGCAGTATAAAAATTAGCAGGTATAAAAATTCACTCTTTAAAGCAAAATTCTATGTTTTTATTTTAGAAATTGTCATAATTTTACACTTAATTTTACAAAGAATACTTTGACACCAATAATACATCAATATAAAAATAACACAGTTATATAGATAATCTCAAAGTCCCAGAATAAGTGTTATAGGGGAATTTACAAACCCAGAAAAATGGTTACCTGTTCTGACATATATTTACTTGTTCAAGTAAATCACACTTTAACCACTCAGGTTTTAATGCCTCACAGTTATGGAAGTATGGACAAATTTCATAAAACATACTGCAGAACATAGCAGAATACTGCTTTGCATAAAACAGAATAAAAAATAGTGAAGGTATAAAAGCTCAGGAAACATAGTGGCCTCCCCAAGAAGAAATCTGGGAAATATCTGAAACTACACCCAGAACAGGAATCAGGTCATATTCTAAAATGTACTAGCTAGCATTTTAATGGGAGATTTACCTGGCCATACAAACCAGCTAAGAGAAAGAGCTGCTCATGATCTGTGGAACTGTGCACCCTAATCATCAGCTACACTTCTGCAAAGCAGCTGCTCAGTGTGAATACCTGATTCTGAGTTTTACTGCAAACTGTCAAACAGCCCATGAACTGCAATGCTCCATGCCTCTGTCATAATTTTCTGAACCTTTAGTGAATTCAGAAATGTTTCTGGTAAACATTCCATGACAGGAACTGAAGGAAAACCATGTTGTTTTGGGCTAAAACGTTGACATTCTTTTCAATATGGCTAAGAAATAAATAGTATGCAGTTAAACTTAAATAGGATAAACTGAAGAACACATATTTGCTCTTCTTCAACAAAGACATTAAAAATTACTATGTTCCTTTTATTATAAATGTAACACAACAATAACAGACATGCTTGCATGATTCTCTCCAGTAATTCATACTACACAGAATTACTGAATTGATTGAAGACCTCCTATACACCTGGGGTGATACCAGACAATTTGCGTCGAAATTTGATAACTGTGCACTAAGAAAGAAAGAAAGAAAGGACAAACAGCCTTTCTAAGACATATTTTCAATAAACATCTGTGAAGGCCTGCTGCAACTTTTTATTTTATTGCTGACTTCAAAGCATAGATTTCTCTTAGCACTTTTTAAATGAATCAAGTGTCACACAAAACCCAAGCTGTGTAATTCTATTGTTTTAACACTACATTCAGTTTACCTTTAGTTTTCGTCTTGCATTGAATTTTCTCAATTGTTCTACTGTTTCTGGAAGATGAATCTTGTATGCATAGCGATCTCTCTCCTTGAAAAACCCCACAAAAAACAAACCAAAAGAACATTAAATACAAGCTTTTAATATCCTCTTGACACTAAGAAACCAGACAAGAAATGTAAAAGCTCATAAGTATCCTAAGGAGAATGAGGATTTATTGCAACTTAAGGAAAACTTTAAGCAATTAAGAGGGATTAAAATACTTCAACAGAATTTTTAACTTGGGCCAGAGATATTTTCTGTTGGTAATGTTGTTTCCCACCTTGTACTAAGACCCCAGTCATTTGTTTTCCTGTTGTGCTGTCAGTCTGTGCTTAGCACTGAACTTCAAAGCTAGCAAGCAGAAAGTAGTTCTGCTTTTTGGAATTCACAAACCCCAGTGAAGCAACACATTCAAGCACTCTTTCACAGGATGCCTGATACTTCAGGTAAGCTTGGGAGGTGGGGTACATGTCCAACAGGGCAGGAAGTGCCAACTCGATGGCTGGTGGTACAGGAAGAATTCTCCACTGTAGGTGCAGATAAAAAATCTGCCAATGAACAACTGGAGTGACAGAAGGGACAAAACTTGGGCAGCCAACTACCTTTTTCACCTGAAGCTATATAAAAATCCTTAACTTAATGTAAATGTTTATCACATGCATATCCTGAATCAGAGTGAAACCATGGCAGTCTCTCTATGGCACTAAAGATGTCTCTGTCTCATGCTGTATTTGCTCCTATCTATAAATGGTTTAGAAAGTTCTGAGTCAGCAGTGAAGGCAAAACATGAGAGGACTGATGGGTAGACTGCAGGCCTGAGCTTGGAAACAAAGTTGTCATAAACTAAACCACCTACTTCCTCACGTGACTTCAATAAATAACAACAAGATCAGAAAGAAACCACAGACATCAAAAGTGCAAGGCTGCACAGGCAGAACTTGCACATTCACATTACAGAATTCGGTTTTAAGAAACCTAGTCAGCTGAGTTGCTTGAAAAACAAAAAATGAAATGTTTTCTGACAAAATGATCCTCAATCAAGCTCTAGCTTTGGCATCTAAATGTGGGTATGCTCACAAAGTGAAAAAAAAAATCCAATTACAAGGAGGTAAAAACAGATCACCTATGTTTGTATGATAAACTGGGATTCCAAAACATGGTGTTCATTTCCATACTCTTTGCTATTTGATACACTACATATGTCCCAGATAAACAGACAGAACTTTGGCTCTTTTTGAGTGGAAAGGCTTGAACCTGCAGTTTCCCAGAACTCAGAAGAGTTGCCTTAACCACTGTCATTTTTGAGAGGTGAACACTCCTGACCTCCTTTTAAAAGCTAGACCATTCTGCAGCTTGGAATACAGGAGTCAGAGGCAGAAAGAGAGCAGAGAAGTGGAAGAATGACTCCAATCACTGGTGGTTACACCATTTACTTAGAGGAAAAAGAGCATATCATCCTGTTCTTCCCAGGTTCTTTCTTTGTGGGTTTCTCTTTGTCTCATGTAGAGCATATCAAGAGTCCAGCAGCAGACACCAGATTAGTCCCCTTTCAAAGTAAGTGCCCTGTTTAAGTTAATGATATTATGACTCTCTCTACCCTGGACACCCACTACGGAAAAGAAGTAGAGGATAACAAACAAAAGTAGTTAATTCACCACCTTCTGCCAAAGAAAATACAATGTTCTGAACCCATACTTGCCACCTTTTAAATCTGCAGCACAACTCATCATTCTGCAACCCCAGTGTTTAGCACAGACTGATGGAGTGCTGAGAAGGTACAGGTGTTATTTTCTCCTGCTCCTGTTGTAAATCTCCAGTGTTCAGCAACTACTCTTCCACTGGCTTAAACCGTGTTGTAAATTCTGCCATCACTGAAAAACACTGAGCAGATGTCATAACATTTTATGTAACAGTGGCCTTGGAGCAACCCTCCATACTTCCTTCCTTCTGGTGGGATATTTTCAGGAATCTAAGGTAAGGAAGCTGCACAGTTCAGTAGCACAAGCTACTGCAGTAGACTGCAGGGCTACATGAGCAATAGGAAAGAGGTTTAGATATGACTGAGCAAAAAGGAGATCAGAAATTACTCCTCTGGAGTTTGAGAGCCACAGAAAGACACACTAACACCTTCTTTAAGCTTTATGCTAACACAGCCCTACTTCCTGCTCTCTCGTGCTGCTGAAGATGTCCAACTGAGTTTGCTCTTAAACAAGAGTCTAAGCCTGGGAATTATCAAAATCTCAGGCTCTAATCCTACAAAGCATTTAAAACACATCACGCATTTTGTACAGTTCATGTGTACTTTGAAAAGCTCAGAAAAACAAAGAAATAAAGGTTTTTCTCCCCTGAAGAGGAAAGTGGCACATAAAGAGCTGCTTTTACTACCTTTAACCAGGGGTGATTCAGTGCTTCATACACTGTTATCCTTTCTGCTGGATCCAGCATAAGCATGCGGCGTACCAGATCTTTGGCACTTTCAGAAATATGGCTCCATTGCCTAGGATTCATCTGATTACAAGCAAGGAAAAAAAATTAAATTAATATTAAGAACATAGAAAAGAACCTACTTTTTAAGTAAAGTAATTGCAGAGATATAAGTGGTTGGTGCTTGCAAATATTTCATTGTAATAAATGTAAAAGAAAATATCTAAGTTTTTTAAGAACTTGTAATAAACTGTACACTAGTTGCTACTGAAATGGCATAAAAATTGAAAACATAAACCCTGACATATCCTTGGTATTATGTTATAATCACAGCATAATTTCTATCTATTTTACATTCTGCTCAGATAAAAGTGACTATTCAGTAGGAAAAGCAAAAAACAATTAAGCTCTGTTTGACTGTTAATTATGCATATGATAAATGCAGAAATTAAATCTACACCTGAAATAAATATATGGCACGAGAATTTATCTGCTTCAGCTCACAATTTCATGCCCTTGATTCTGGGTAAGAAGGGAGGAAGATAATGCCTTTTGTGAACTACTCTGGTCCTGTCCTGAAGGTGCTATGGACAATGGCTCTTCCCAATAAAGTCCTTTCAACTTCACAACAGGTAATGTTTTTCCACTAGGAAGGCACACAAGGACAAGACAATACAAACAATTGCAACACTTTCAGAGCAGAACTTTATCTCTAGGAGATACAATGTGAAGGATGATTTAAAATATATTTTCATTTTGTGTATATATGCAGATTTTGCCCAACCAGTCAAAATGATGGACACCTGATAAAACCACACCAAAGTAAGAAAATTTTTTATGTGATATAAAGGATTATATGCTTAAGGTATTTCTAGTATTTCTTTAATTTATGATGAAGCTAAGTTTTATTTAAATGACAGACAGCTAACTTTACAAAGTGCTAAATGCAAATTCAAATATAACCAGACTCTGTTCAATGTTATAATCTGATCATTTAAAGAGGTCCATTTTATTTAAAATCAGTCTTTACAACAAATGATCACTTTGAATCAGGGCACTCAGCAATGTTATCTGGCCATGAAATGCACATTTACAGCTGTGATTCATAATTTCTTTTTCAGCTCTAATGAAATTAAGGTAACTGCAAATTTGACAGGATTTTCACTGAATAGACGCATTATTGTGGAAACAGGAACAGAAAAGAGGACACAATGTACTAGCCATAACTTTTTTTTTTAAAAAAAAGAGACGTTAACTTGTATTCTTCCAGAAGGTTTTAGCTGCTTAAGAGATTCCATAAAGAAATCTTCCATAAAGTGGTACATCTATCAGTCTGTGTAATCCCAAAAGTGGTGCCATGAAGAAATGCTGCCGTTTCTTGGATTATAAAATTTAAAGAATGAAACATGTGCTCCTGACCAAGTACAGTAACACTCCTGTCACTTACATTTTAGCAGGCTGATATAATGAAACAGACTACCAGACAGTTTTGGGAGTTTCCATTCATCACTTGGTAATGCACAGCTCATGTAGGACTTTGGTTACAAAGTAGAGCAAGGCTGATTTTAGGCAAACCCTCAGAAACAGTGAAGTTGAAGCTTTAAATTTGTCTCCACAATGGTCTGGGGGCTGATGCTGTGAGACAGCTTCTCTTGTGCACACACTGACCTGCTCTTGGCTGCAAGTGACTCCTTCTGAACCACCAGCTGCACTTTACTATGCCCTGTACTACAAGGAAGAATGCCTGTCTGCATGTGTACAGTAACATGCATTTTGTTTTAAATCAAGGGAATATGGTGATGAATGTTTATGATAGGTCTCTTAGTTGATAAAAAAATTTAAATGGGTATAAAACTGAGGTTACAGTATGTTCTACTTCCAAGCTAAACCTCCTATGTTCCTGCTGGGCTCAATGTACAACTCAGGGCTGGTTTTAACACACATTTATTATTACATCTGAGCAAATATTTCCATATTGTAATTCCTAGCATTGGTACAAAACACATCAGGTAGAAGACAGAGAGGGGAGGTAAAATCATCTCTCTTCCCATGTGACAGATTTCCATAAGCTTTAAATCAGGCTAATACAAAAATCACCTTCCAGGAATTTTACCAGCAGAGCTTGTTTCACTGGAAAAGGGTTCAGGTATGCTGTAATTTACCTTGTATTTGCCTTTAATAATGCCTTCAAATAATCTTTCCTTGGTTCCATAAAAAGGCAAACAACCGCTTAGCAGGATAAAAAGGATCACACCACAACCCCAAACATCTACAGGCTTCCCATATGGTTCTCTTTTTACCACTTCTGGAGCCATAAAATGAGGTGTTCCTACACGTCCTAAATGGAAATAAAAAGAAAATGGAGTCAAAGCAATGTGTGTTAAACATGGAAATGAAGAATATCACTGCATAAAACTAAAACAGTTTTAATAAATTTTGTTCACAGTTTAAAGCTTTTAATACAATTGTTTTCTCCTTAAGGTTATATTTTTATATATATCCAGTGAGATATATCAGCATTTTCCCTTTTGCCTCATTTTTACTTTTACAAATTGAAGAATATTCTACCCTAGCTGGCAGACTGTGAAACAAGACTTATAAAAGCACTAAGATTCTTCAGTGAAACATGCAATAAAAAAGCAAACCTATCAATTTGGACAATCTTTGAAACAGGAATTATTCAGAGAGCAAGTACAAAGATACTGTAGAGTTCTAGTCCACACTGACAACCTGAAAAAGCTGCATGCAATTGGCAAGAGCTGAGTTTGGTCTGATGCTCTGCCCAAACCTTGGCTGCTCTACTGAAACTGCCAACAAAAATGCAAAATGCTAGCAAATGTGTTATTCATTTATTTGAAGAGGGCAATATCTTACAGCAGATAAAAAGATAATACTAATTTGTTTCACAGACAGCTTTCATTGAATGTAATTAGTGTTGTCCTACGAAAACAAAATCTATTTAGTGCCAACAGATCTTTTGAGCAGACACAACTGATAAGAACAACTTAATTCAATTTCTATGTAACATATTAAGCCAAATGCAAGCAATGAACATTTTACCTCTTCTTATAAATGTTTTCCATTGTGTAGGGTTTTGTTTCCATTGTGAAAGTTAAGCTTGGAATGCTCAGGTCATCACTGACACTTACAAACACTGTAGTCTTTGGACTACATTGGTTCCATCAAGTATAAAGAGGAGAAAAACCCATTAGTGCAGCAAACTGTCACCACTTGTACCCCCCCTTCATAAATTATTGCTGCTCACTACAGTGGATTTCAAAGGCTCCATTCCAGGCTTGCAGCTCCTCTCTGCTGGTTAGGACAGCCTAAAACGCAGCTCAGAGAATCTGAGGCGTTTGCAGGGCACACATTTTTTTAACTCAGTCTGGTCTTTGCAGAGAGACTCTTGATTATCCTGTCCTGCTCACCCTCTGGATGGGAGTCAGCTAAGTCAGCACTGGGAACAAACACCTGGGAGACTATTTGGAAGTAAGTTACTCAGTAAAGATCATCCTTTGTTTATCCCACCTAATGCAGGAATATGATCTGACCATGCTCTGTTAATTACTCCTTTTTGCACCTAAGGGCAAAAAATTGTCAAAAAGATGGCAGCTTTTTAACCAAACTCTTAAGAAAAAAATACCACCACTGTCAAACTTCTTCACATGGCTTTGTGTTAACAAACCTTTTCATTCCCAGTTTATGAGGGAATTCCTCTGCCAAACAAATGCTGGGGGGATCTGTCTGTGACAAAGGGATGCTACTTCATCTAAACTAGGCTGACTTCTCAAGAAGTCCCTGTAGTCCAGGCTGACCTGGCAGCAAAGGGGCAGCTCCTTCCTGAGCTAAAAAAGCATAAACCAGCAAGATGTTGCAAGTCCAGCTTAGCCCTCATATCACAGGGGGAGGAGGAAGGATATTTAATCTGGACAGAGAAAGACAGAGATGCACATGGGGACAGGTGATTCATTCTTCTTGTTGGCTGTACACAGTTTATAGGTGTATGATCCAATTTCAACTAACTGATAAACCTCAAAGCCAAATCTTCAAGATTGCACATATGAGGTAAAGAATTATCTCCTTAGATGACTCTCTCTCTTTTAGATGCCTGGTGGTAGGGAAGAGAAGGAAAAGAGAAATTTTATATATATAATGGAAAAATGGAATATATATACATCCAGTATGCATAAGTTTCTGGGAATTCAATTTTTTGCCCTTTTTAATGTGCCTAAAAATTTAGATCTGTAAGGGTTTCATTGTTTTTTTTCCCTTTGAATGCTATCATTTGTGACAGCAAAAGCATCAACATTTCCAGCTCTGTGTCAGGCTATGCCTGTGCACAAGCAGCAACACCTGCCTGTTCAAAGAGCATTTTTCAATACCTTAGACTGCTTTTGTGATGTTTGTGGTGTACCTACCACAGACTAGAAACCTTTAACTCAGGAGATCATCAGAGCTCACAGAGCAGCCTGGCTTACCCAAGCCTTGTTTGTCTCACTGGGAACTTCCTGAGACTTGTGTGCAGAGGAACCAATTTGCAGTTTTGAAGCAGGTGTAACCTTTCTTACATGTTGAAAAAAGAATATTTTGTGGTACTAAAGTTCATTAAAATCTTTGCAATCAGTTCAAATTGAAAATCATATACTCTCTGAAAATTCTGCCCAACCACCAGGCTTTATAATTGCCATTATAAAATCTGGCAAGTCTGGAGAAAATGCATTACTCCAAAAACAAACAGGAGAAATCAGTAGAAGACAATATATCACATGGGGAAAGCAAGCTATTTAAAAGAGGCATTAAACTCCAGGGAGATGTATGGTTGTCTGGATAAAGTAGCTAACGAAACCATGAACCTTACACATCAAATGATATTTGTGTAAATGATAAAATGTGTAATTTCAACAATTCTGTTCCACCCCTCTCAGCTCAGGAACTTCTTTGTGGTACAAAAATGACTATGTGCTGTGAGAAGAATGCTTAAAGGTTTGGGTTTTGGCTTTGGGTTTCTTTTTTGTCAATGCACTTAGGTTGGCTGGGCATTTCAGTACAGTGAAGGGTAACCTACAGAACCTTGTGCCCTTGCAAAAAATTACATTTTCTCCTGGTGGAGAATAGCCTATATAAAAGCACCCCAATAGCATGATGGAGTGTAGGGGTTTAGGTGTCGAGATGCTGGCACTGAGGCTGCAGGGATGGTCTCTGTGAGGAGGGGCTGGAGCTGCCCCATCCCGGACACCAACAGCTCCAAAGGCTTCACTGCAGGGCATGGCTCAGCCCAGCAGTCAGGACAGTGGTGCTGCAGGCAAAGTGCAACCAAGGGAAAAACACTGCCTAGCAAGTGAGGGGTTTGGGAACTGCCATCTCCCACTCCCCTGCACCACTTGGGGCTGGGGGGTGAGTCAGGAGTGAGAGAGTGGAGTTGGAAAGGCCAGGAGAGGAGGTGGTTTAATTTTTGTCCTTGCTTCCCACTACCCAAATCTATTTGATACTTCAAGGTTCCTAGTTAGCTTCATCTGGTGATCTCCCATCAGAATGTGAGGCTGCTGCATGTTCACTTAGCACTCAAGTGCTCTTACACACAGACAAGTTATGGTTAAAAGCCAGTCCCTCTCTGATTATCACACATCTTTCTGCTCCGCTGCAGTCAGAAGGTGTTTCTTCTATGACAGGTAGAAGAACTGTATCTTTGTCAGCCTGGTCCAAACCCAGGACACCATAAAAATCCACTCTGATGAACTGCTTGATGTGGAACAGAAGGAACAGAGTGGTTTAGTAAAAAAGAAACCCATTACGCAGCTGTTTAAGTCCCCAACAGGCTCCTGCCATAAACCAGATGAAAAATGGATGTTACTTAAAAGCAAACTGCAACATCAGTGCTACTAAACCTTAATACTCACTTTTAAATTTAAAATGAGAACTCCATAAATACAAAAGAAATTAAAAAGAAGACTAGGCTAAGTTAATGAAGTCCTGCCATTTACCACTGCTAGATTATAAGTAGTGGAAACACAGATGGATTTGGTTTTTTAACCTGGTTAGTGCTGATTACAAGAACTTGATGCTTTATATGAGGGGGATGAGGTGGATACTTATGATGGTGAAAATCACAATTTTATGTCCATGAAAAAGCAAACCCAGAAGAAGCAGAAACTTAATTGGTTGAGCCTGAACTGTCCAGTCAAACAGGATTAAAAAATGCATTTATATATCTACATATGTATTGGCATCTTACAAAGGCTAAAGTAATTTCTGGGCCAGCTGTCATCCTTGTGACCACTCCACTGGGTTCATCAAAGCAGCAAATGATGATTTTGAAGTTATTCTAAAAACTGACCTGAGCAAGGACTATTGAGCTGCACCTTTGAACTGCACTTAACTCAGCAAAAATGAATAAAGTGCACACATGAACTTATACAGATGGGAGCTACAAAAACTGTAAGAATATGAGTAACAGCATAAATACAACCTGTAGACAGCAAAGTTGTCTAAAATCATGGATATTCATTGCCCTTTAGATCAAATATCACTTCTGCTGAAAATTATTTAGTAGAAAATCTGTCTTCCAAACATGTCCAGTGTAAAATTTGAAAATCCTTCTCAACAGTTCAGTTTTAAAATATTTTAGAAGCTTTTGAATTTTCTTTGTTGTTTTGGGAGAAACTGCATCTTTTTGGAGGCAGTGTGGGAAAGAACAGTAAGCAAAAGCACTTTTCTCTGTAACAGGTTTCTACCTTCCACAGGCTTTTTATTCTTCAGGATATAAACACACTCATGGATGTATTCAAATGACTGTGCATGAATAAATAACATTTTAATTAAATACAGATTGCATGCATGCACACACAGAGCATTTTCAGTTGTATTTGTATATGAGAAGAAATCATATAGAAGACTGGAGTCGATTTTCTGTGTTCTTTTATGTTCCTCTTTTCCTCTTCTCTGTTCTAGAGTGACATTAACTGAAAATCATCACTATACAAAGACTCAACAGTGTCATGTAGTCAGTGTGATAGCTGTCTCCATCCATTTCTCTGTAAATAAATGCCTACATCAAAGTGTTTGCTGAGTTAGGAAGCACTCAGTGCCTGGACATGTACATCCAGGTTACTTTGGCAAGGATACTTTATTTCTAGAGGCAAACTTTCTTTTTTAGCCAGTTTTGAGGCATGTTGGTTGCCTGCAAATGTATAAAGTTGCTAATTTTGCTGATTTTTCCTGTGGGTAAACAGCTTCAGTCTTCAGGTGCTGTCAATCTGACATTATTTACAAGCACTAGAGATAAATTTTGACTTACCTTTGACAATTTAGTTTCTATGACTCTTTCCATATTATTCCAGACAATAGGGCTATGCTTTCCACAAGAAGAAGAGTATATACAGAGACCCAATCAGATTTTGTCATCCCTAAGGCAGGGGATTGATGACCAAGATATCAGAAGGAGAGTCCTTCAACAGCAGTAGTATCTGAACGATGTATAAGGAAACAACTGGAACAAATAATTTTTAGGAAAAAAAAGTGAGGTACTAATAAACATCACCATCTGACCTCTCACAATAGTGTAATAAGAAATATGCTCACAAATTAAGGTGTTTTTAGAAGAGTGAGATGTCCAGAATAATGTGGAAGGAATCAAAGAATCACACACAACAGATCAGATAGGTCAGTACTTTACTACTCTTAATTCCTTTCCACATTACTCCAGACAATAGAGATGTTTAAAGCAGGTGTACAGAGAAGATGAGTAGATTTAAAAAAAAGGAAAAAAAAAGGGGGGAGGGGGGAAAGGGCAATTCAGCTTCAGCACAGAAGATTGTCTGAAGACAATGTGTTTAAAAAGATGCATCAGCAGACAACTGGACAACTGGATATGAGTGTCCAGAAAACAAACAAAGCACAGCTCACATGTTAATGAGACAAATTATAATTAATTCAATGGCCTTTTCTGCCATAAAACCATGATGGAGGAAGTATATCTAAATAATTTCTCAACACATTAGCCTCCTGTAAGCACTCTCAAATCAGCCCAGATGTGAAGAGGAATTTCTGTGAGACAGTAAACCTCAGCTGTATCTTTTAAATAAAATGAAGTCTCTTAAAGGCAAAGCTGTGAAGGGACTCACATTAACATATTTTTCAGGAAAAAAAAAAGAAGTGAAACCACTACTCTTTAAGAGAAAGAAGAATACTAGTGAAGTACCTCAGCTTACAAAATTTTGCTTCTTGGAAAACAAAGGAAAGCTTTGAAATATCATTCAGACAGTGACGATGAAAAGCAAAAACAGTCTATGCAGTATAAAACCCCTCCAACATTAAAAAAGAGTTTTCTAACCTGGGGTTTATAAAACCACCAGGAAGATCCAGTTTGGTGGAGCACTAAACAGGTTGCCCAGAGAGGTGGCAGATGCTCCATCCCTGGAAACATTAAAAGTCAGGTTGCTCTGAGCAACCTGATGCAGTGGAAGGTGTCCCTGCTCATGGCAGGGTGAATGGCCTGGATGACCTTTAAGGGTCCCTTTCAACCCAAACCATTCTGTAATCACTTTTACATTGATGAGAACGTAACAAAAAATAAGGAATTTAAAAGATTCTGCCCCTTTCCCCCCCATTCCACAGTCTTATTTAGAGGGAAATTTATGGCAATGCCGTCCTGTGCTATTTTTGTAGTAGGTCTAAAACACAGCTCACAAAGAACCAAGAGCACTTGGTATTTATGTGCTCTGTTTCCACTAAGAACACGTATGTTTTCCAATAAGATGATAATTTACATTGGGATACTACTGGATTTTGAGGGAGCCTAGGGTACCTAACTCATGTAATATATGAGAATTAACACTGGACTGGATGAGCATCATGATATCTGTTACATTTTGCTGCTGAAGGTAAAATGTGAAAGGCAGTTAACTATCCACAGATAAAGAACCTCACCCCACTTAGGTCTATACCATTATCTTCTTTTGCACCAGTTGAAACTAGGATAAATTAAGTAGACTAAGTGAAGGAGATACCAGTTCTGAACTCAATGGTTTTTGTTCCTTCAGACTTTTATACCATATACTGGCTAAACATCTCAAGATTTAGCATCTAAGATATTTGATATCAAATAAATCTGATGCCACATTTAAGAAAATATTGTGACAATTCACACTATGTTCTGCAAGGAAAACTCTCCAAGGAAGGAGACAGAGACCATAATGTGAGATGAGCCTCTTAAATCACTGACTTCCCAGAGGTTCCACTACTCCAGCTGCATCATAACAATGCAACACTGTTTACTCTGTGTACCTGCTGTTCCATACAGCAATTCACCTCTAAATTATGATGATCTCTAACTCCTGTGTATGCTGCCAGAGTTCCTTTAAAAGGTACCTGTTTCAATGCTTCAAGTGAAGCCCTTAGCACAATTTTCCAATTCTGACTGTAAGAACTGAAACAGGAAGAGACCTTCCTAGACTGGTAGCTCATGAAATCTATTCCCTGTAACTCATATGACAACACATAATTCTTATCCATTTATTGCAGCTCATGGGCAAAGGGAGTGGAACAAGAAGTATTTCCTTACATTTTCCCTTCTGGCATTATGAAGAAATGAGTTACAGATATCTCCTTTTTTTGGTACTTTACTTAAATAAAGTCAATAATGATTAATAATTAAACTTTCTTAAAGATAATCTCAACTGAGTTGTTAGCTGATAAAATACAGTCACTCCTAAAATCTCTTCCAGACATATTTTCATCAAGAACATCTAGTATGATGTCATAGCTTGCTGTCATGAGCTCCCTTACACCTCTGTTAAAGAGCCATCTACCTGCTTGAAAGAACACTAGTTACAATCCTTCTAAACTTCACAAGTCTGTCCTTTGACTTATATCAAAAGATTTTAATACCTGGGCTTTAATTTAACTTCACTACAAAAATCCTTCCCCAGCAATTTATGCACACTCTGATAAAGATGTCTTTATCAACTCAAAAAAATGTTGCAGTCCCAAACAAAGCAAAAGTTAGAAGAATGGAGGCTGGCTTCAAACACAAGGAGGGAGAAAACTCCCTTTATTTTGTTCTCCTGGAGCTAGACAGAATCTGGGATTGCCAGGTGTGCAAGGTACAAAAGTAGGAAAAACAGCACAAACAAAGCACAGAGGATTTTAGGTCAGTAAAATTATCTTAATGCCATGAAAGCTTTTATTTAATAGCGAATTTATTTTTTGATGTATTAACTACCAAATACAGGCATTGCCACGCTAAAATGGAAATAATTGACTACAACAAGAGGAATCAATGTTTTTCACTAAAACTTAGAAAAGTAATGTGAAAGTGAACAGCTTGGTTATGATACTGCTCAAACTTCCTATTTAGAGAGTTTCTAATTCATTTATGCAACAATTGAGAAATAAGAAGTGTCTGTAAATTATTGTTACTATTATGACAAAACTTATCCATAGGGCATATGGATAATGCCCTTAAACAAATGTGTAGATCAACACTGATTTATAAGAAATTTATAGCCCAGTTCAAACAGCAAGTATTGATAGGCCTCATATAACACACTGTAAAACTGAATAAATAAGATCTTGCCAGTTCTGTTTAGAGAACTGTCTAGTAATTTGTCTTCAGGAAGGATTTTGGCAGGGAAAAGAAATTCCAGATAACAGACGTAGTTTGTGGTATAAAGACTGGAATGGAAGATGAGAAGAAATAGAGGAGTCAGTTAAGGAGAAAACTTGAAAGAAGCAGGAGAACGGAGACTTTCCATAGTACATAAATGAAGTGGAATTACCCTGGGTATACCTGAAAGCAAGTGGAATTTGAAGCTGAAAGCAACAAGTGCCAATGAAAAGGCTGCAAATTGGAAATGCCAGTTGAGAAAAAGGGGAAAAAAAATGTATGAAGGCAGACCAATGTGGCAGAATTTGAGGTGGAAAAAGCAAAAGATACTGATTACAGTGATGAGGTTTGAGAAGCTTCTGTAAGAGCTGCAAACAGAACCCCCGGCACTGATCACTGCTTGGAGGTTGAGCACAGGAACAGTGAGTGGGATTGCAGCACTGGGAACAGCAACAGGAAAAGAAAGCCATGGCAAACTTGGGGGAAAATGCAGTGGTTTTTGGTTTTTTTTTTAGAGTTGAACTTGAATGTTTCTTGCTAGACAATTGGTAGTCTGAAAGCACACTGCATCTGACTACCTCCAGAAGAGTAGCTGAAACAGAAGAAATGGGTAAAGCTGAGCAGGGAGAACATAAAGAAGAAAAATGAGAGAATTATAAACAAAAGTGTAGAAAGTACCACTAAAAAAAGCAGTGGCTGAGGTGCAGATAATTTGAGGAACACAAGAAAAGTAAAGAGTGGCCTTTTTATTAAAGCTTAACAGAATGGTTATTTTCTTTGAAAAGATGTCTCTAGGTAATAAGATACTTGGGTATTTCCAAGGTATCAGCAATATCCAAAAGGCATTGGAAGCTGTTGGTATGTTTATATTGGATTTGCTTTTTATTTCAAAAAAACGTAGAAAAGTCAATTTGACACAGAACTTTAAGTGATTAGATTAGGAAATCAGAGTTTTGGAAGAAGCATGGTACTGAAGGAAGTTACTAATTTTGAAGAAAAAGTATTAAAACTAAGAAAATATTTTGTTGTCCTCTCCTACTCTGGCAATGAAAGCACCAGAAAATTGATTGGGTCTTCATCTGTGCAGGCTGATTAAAGCATAACCCTATTGTCTGGAACAATATGGAAGGCAGCTAGAGGAAATAAAATCCACAGAAAACAAAACACAGTCAAAAAATATACATACGTATCAGGATATTGATGTCTTATGCAATAATTACAATGAAATATTAAAACACAGAAAAGAATCACATGTGAAAACTAGTAAGGTTTTGCTATTAAACAGCACAGCATTCTGACAGGAACTGCTTATCAAACAGGGCAGCTCTGATGAAGCTTGAGTCCCTATTCAAGTGCTTCAACGACAGCATTTTTATTTTCTTTGCTTTACCAAGCATGGAAGAATTAAGTAAAGGTTGCATTAAAGTGGAAAATTCTTTGGGTTTTTTCAGTCTTATTCTGACCAAACCAGCAGGAGCTCCTGTTGAGTAATGTTCAAAGGGATTCAATACTCAATGTAGCGAATGCACAATGTTACATTCCACTAACCAATTTAGCTTGGCTACGTGCATTTACCATGTTAAGAAAGTCTTTGGTGGAAGATTATTATTGAGCTCTTGTTTTGGAGGCCAGGCTGTGTCAGAAGAACAGAACTCTGCAGTACAACATGCACAGTACTAAATAACTTGGAAGGAAAATTTCTTACCTCCAGCAACTAGCCCAGACTCTCCTAACTGAATTGCTACCCCAAAGCCACCAAGCTTTACTGGGGCTGAATTCTCTTTTGAGGCAAGCAGTACACAGTGTGGCTGAAAAGATAAAAAAGCAGACAAATTATTATGCTGTTCGAGAAATACAATTTGTATTTTAGAACTTATTTTTGTAAATGTGTGAACAGAAGTTACATTTTGTTTTCTTTAAAGTAATTCCTTAATTTCAGTTATTTTTTTTCCAGCATGGACTTCTCTCTCTACAGTGGCTTCCTTTCTATTGCTCCAGGCATAGCAAAATCCTTTCAGAATTTACCAGAATTAGCAAGGAATGCAAAGTGAAATCATGATAAAATGAAGATAAAAACTCATGTCTATAATTTCTTACCTGGTATTACTTTTTGTTTCTGTCTTTCATTCTCTGAACCCTTACACTGTTTCAATCCAGCTGAAATATCCTGCCTAGGATATGTTTTGGGGGGGTCTTATCCTTCCCACAGAGAACAAAAAACACTATCTTGAGCCTTAATCACAGAATTCACTCATCACTTCTCAACTGCAGGAAAGAAAAGGAACATCCCTGGGATATTCTAGGGAGGGACATTGTTTAGGTGCCTAAACTGGATTCCAGCCATAGCCATCTATACCTTTGATTTTTCAAGTAAGAGTGAGGTGTAATGTATAAAAATGAAATATTATACAATTTGGATAGATACTGACTGCTGTAGGAGGAAGCAGCACACAGACAAAACCTATCAGAACACAATTTGGTATTAAATACACATACCCAAAGAATTGGATTTAATTTACAATGTCCTGCATTTACTGAAAGCCTCTCTTTTCAAGACCATATTATTTTAAATGAAGAACCTCAAATTCGTATACTACTTCCCAAGAATACATTACTGCTTAAATTGCAAAACTAAGAACTCAAAAGAGTGCACAGGAGCTACCAGAAGTTCAATCTGACTACCTGCAAAGTTATCATTCCTAAGCATACACATCTCTTTGTAAAAGTTTAAATTATATGAGAACAAAGACCTTCAAGACAATGTTCTTGAGGTCTTAATTAAATTTAGGCCTTGTCCTATCAGGTCTTCTAGAATCCACTCTTAAATTTCCAATTTATAAACGTAATTTTCAATTCCTTATGCCCTTCTTGAGAAATTATCACCAGGTGGTATTACTGCTGCACATTGTATTTCACTTCTGCCTTAGTGAAAAGGATGAGCTGCAGGCTTTGGGCACTTTCACATCCTCTTGTCTCTGTCATTTTGAGTGAAAAAGAAAAATATTTCTAATCTCAGGCAAGGAGAAAGGTAGATGGGAGAACTATATAAACAGTACCAAAATGTACCATCCACTGTGGTGTTGATTTATTTTTACCCAATACTTGAAAAAGTGACACTATTTCCACAAAGTATTAAAGAGATGATGCACTGTACCAACACCATTATCACCCAAAAAAAGCCACTGGCACTGCTCACCAGAAACAAAATCTCTGAGAAAAAAATTCAAATCTCCAATTCAGAGCAAAACTGGGAAAAATTTATTACAGAACCTCTCCCAGCAAAGCCCAAATAAACGGGGTATTGCCAGTTAAAAATGCCTTTAAAAAAACAAACCAAACTGGTTGCAACACTAGTTAAAACTTCCCCTTGTTGCCAATTGTACGAGTCAGCTGTAGCTCACCACTTTCATAGAGAAGCTGCTGCTGTAGCTTTCTAATAAGAGGACCTGCACGTTTCTCCTCCCTGTCTTCACCAGCAGTTGTGAGACCCAGCAGAACTTCTTAACACATAAATGGTAAGTGGCTTCTTTTATACTTAAGCTGTCCTAAAATAAATCTCTACTAACATTTCTCTTAGCTGCAGAGGTATTACAGACCTCCAAACCCTTTTCTATCTAGGTTTAAGCATGCTTAGAGGTGACACGACTTACGACAGTACAAAGTTTTGTTTCCAATGCCTCTGCAGCATAACCCAAGTTTCTGTCTCATTGATCTAAACTTGTCACTGCCTATACAAGTCACTACATCAAACATTTTTATAGGACAGCAACTTAAACATGAAGTCACTGCAGTAGATGGGTTTGGAGATGTATTTGAAAGCATCGCAGTTTAAAATCAACCTTTCGAAATTACTTCTTGTCCTGACTAGATCATGTGGCAAGCATGAGAACAGCTGTTTTTGAAACTGCCAATATACCCTACAAGTTTAGTGCAATTGTAGGGTTAGACAGCATAGGATGTTAAAATATTTTAGATTGTCCTTTTGAGAGTTCAGGTTTTGATAATACATTAGGTCTTCTTAAGAAGTTTACCTAAAGTGCTGCCATTTTCACTGCTGTAGCTGCATCACAGAATTAAATGTAAATTTGCATTTTTTTAAGACTAGCATGCAAATTACATGGCCTAGAAACAGCCCTAGCATAAAAACTATTTTAAAGTTACATACACAGCAGTGGTTTTTTGTTGTTTATTTTCTGTCACAGTTGCCAGACAACTTATTTCAGTGCCAAAACCACTTCTGAAATTTTTGTGAGACTACAGGAATAAACCTCTTTCATCTGTAAAACAAAAAAATTCTAAATAAACTTTTTATGGCATTTCTTGTTGCTATGACAAACAAGTTAAAGACTAAACTTTTACCATTACTTGTTCATGGTAACAATCACTAAACAGCTCAGTGTGACTATTCTCCAAACCACATTTATCTGGTTTCCCTTCCTTGGTCACAGCTGATTTTTATCTTTCACATGTACTTTCCTGGTCAGCAATAAGTTGAAATTAAAAACTATCCAGTGAAAGCAAAGGAAGGTTTGAAAACAACCTGTTACTGCATTAATGTGATTTCCAGCTAATAGTTGATTAACTGTGAGATCAAGAAAATGAAAGAACAGTCAAATTTATATGAAGATACAGATCGGACAAGCCACAGCAATAATGCTGTCTCACAGGGTTACTTATAACAGATTACATAGCCCAATAAGTATTAATTGCTGAATGCTTTTCTAATTGAAAACCAGTGAGTTGCATGTGAGAGATCTTGGATACTTATTTAAAATTAACACTGATGAGTTTAGACTTGTTTTAATATTTTTCTATGTACTTTGTATCAACACTGAGAATACTCAGTTATGCTTATCTGTTCCTGCAGCACAGTTAAGTTTTCTGCATTAGAAAAACTAACAAGTGGACTTAAAAAAATATTTGTATTTATAGATGAAACAAAAAAAAATTAAATTTCTTAAATCTGCAGGAAAATGTGATAGCTGACTATTAAAACAACACAAGACAGTAATAAAGCTGTAATTACAGAAATAGTTATCCATGTGAGTACTCTACACTATCTGCTCTTTCTTGCCTGCAGATTACCTAGACTTACATTATATCATGATATCTGGCTGAAAGTCCTTCTGTTCAGCTACACTGATAGTTTGGTGCATTTACTCCTTTTAGTTACGACCTTTTATGCTTATATAATATAAACTATAGGCAATAAAGCAAACAGACACATGAATGGAGACTTATTTCTTAAAATTTCTGTTTGCCTCTCTGCAGAACAGCTAAAAACCCTTGGCAAATGATGGCTGCAACATCAGCTGATTTACTGACCATCACTCCACACAAGGAAGAATTCTGGAGTAACCAAACCAACCTGACCATAAATGCCTCAGAAATTCACAACGATGCCAGCTGTCCCTTAGATGACAACTCACTGTCACTTGTTTTGATAGTTTTTTACTCTATTATTTTTGTCATTGGATTGGTTGGAAATATCATAGCCCTGTTTGCTTTCCTGTGCATTCATCAGAAAAGGAATTCTATCCAAGTTTACTTGCTAAACGTAGCTGTTGCAGACCTTCTGCTGATCTTCTGTCTTCCCTTCCGGATACTCTACCATGCCACCAACAACAGCTGGATGTTTGGGCGGGTTTTATGCAAGGTGGTGGGAACTCTGTTTTACATGAACATGTATATTAGCATAGTATTGCTGGGACTAATTAGTCTCGATCGTTACATAAAGATCAATAAGTCTGTGAAGCGTCCGAAGATGCTAACCACAACCCGGAGTGTGCAGATTTGCTGCACGGTGTGGGCGATTGCACTGACAGGATTTATTGTAGTGGTTGCACCGTCTTTCTTCAAGACTGAGGACAGCAACTCTACCCTGTGCTTTCATTACCGAAGCAAACAGAATGCAAAGACAGAAGCAATTTTAAATTATATCACTGTCCTGATTTTTTGGGTAGTTTTCTTCCTTTTGATACTTTCGTACGTTAAAATCGCCAAGAACCTCCTGAAGATTTCGAGGAGAAGGGCAAATTTTCCCAATGCAGGAAAATACACCACGACAGCAAGAAATTCCTTCATTGTTCTCATCATTTTCACAGTCTGTTTTGTGCCTTATCACATGTTCCGGTTTGTCTACATCACCTCACAGTTACAAAGCCCATCCTGCTATTGGAAGGAGATCATTCACATGTGCAATGAGGTGATGCTCATATTTTCATCATTCAACAGCTGCCTAGACCCAGTTATGTATTTCCTAATGTCCAGGAGTGTCCGTAAGACTGTATTCCAACTGATTTGCAGGAAACTTCACGGAGAGTCAAGCCTAAACCTGGAGAGCACTTCAGACATAAAACTTGGCCAATATACACAAGACAGATTATCGACCACCACTCCCCACTCCAGTTACTCAAGGAAGAAGTCTATGATTTGAATGTTTAAATGAATCTCTGTCACTCCAGGACACCAATTTCAGATCACAAAATCCTCTACAACTACTAATTCTGCCTCTTTCCTTTTTGTGAGAAAAATGAGAAGTCTTACTGCTGTTTGTGAAAATGAGAAGTTACTTTTCAGAAGCATTTTGCTCTTGTTTATCCAAGAAAACAAATTAGGAAGTTCTCAGACATCTTGTGTTGGACTAAACTAGAACACTAACTCTTTAGGGAGATTTCCACAAAGGGGTTTGAACCTGTAAAAGTAAACTTGTATATACACATCAGTATTAGTAACTTAGTGTATGTAAATAATAGATGAATTTTGCAAAAAGCAAATTCTGTCCTATTTGAAAGCTCTAGACACCATAACAGATTTTATGTATTTTATGGTCTTACTGCTTTTAATAGGTTTAAAGGTTTTAGGTTTTAAAGAGATCAGTATTTTAACTACATTTATAAATGTATTTTTAATGAAAATACTTGAGAATTTAGCAACCACATATGTGGCTTAAGAATGAGGTGAAGAATACAACATCTATCAACTCAGTTATAAGTACAGAAGGCACACTGACTTTCATTAAACAGCAAAACTAAAATATTCAATCCTCCAAAGTCCCTTATTATATTTCCAACATTTTAATGAGTGTCAAGGTCAAACACCTAAGGAAAAGCAGGCAATGCTTTCAGAAAATTAGGAATGAATGAAGGAGAGATAACATGGGTATTTCCTAAGACTTCCTTCAATATGACAAATTTGATGACTGCGGCTACACAAAGTAGTTCAGCAAGGAACATAAACTCACAGAACTGAGCAAAGAGAACAGCCAGGATCAGACACTAGTCTACTCCTAGATTTCCAAAGCCACACATTCCAGCTGCACACCTCCTCTCTGGCATCAGCCTCCTCTTTCCATGGGATTAAAATAATCTTGATAATTGCTGATGCCATGTGAACAGCAATGTTTCATTGCTACAGCTAAAGTCTCAGATTTAAACTAAACAGCTTTATGTATTTAGGCACAAACAAATTTCAAACTGTAAATTTTCTTGAAAACTAGAGAGCTGAAGGTGGGGGATGGCTGGCACAAATTTGACTAAAGCAGCACAACCATGAACAACTTAAATGTCTGGCAGAAGAAAGCAGAAAGGTGAAAGAAATAGAAACCAGGTATCAAGCTCTGTAAAACAAGGATTTGTTATCTTGACACATTCAAACAATACTGCTCAAGTAAGCAGGTGTAAAGAAGTTTTTAATATGACTACCAGAAACTTCTCAAATGGATCATGTGACTTTTAATGCCAAATCTGTACCAAATCCATCTGTGTGGATTTTTACTAATTCCACAGAATATTCTGATTTTACAGAAGGTACTCATAATACTCAGATTGAGCAAAGTAAATATAAGACATCATCTCTGCTAGATAGAAACTTGTTTTTATTTTGATGTGATTTTACATCACTCAGATTTATGAAAATGGATATGAACACATTAAACAAATTACAATGACTAGCCAGTCTGTTTTGTTTCCATTTTTAAATTAAAAATTATGGGGTTTCCCAATCTTCAAAAGAAATATTCCCACAAACAGATAATTTCCTAAAGATACAATGGTAACTGCATTTTTTGTTAAACATTTCAGCATACAACAGAGGTGTCTGTACAATAATTTCTGACTGATTCTCACAGTAATAATTGCATTTCATGATCTTTTATCTATCATTTTATTATCCTATTGTATTAATGCTTCTCTTTTGTATTTGTACAGTGCAATTCTATTATGCAAAACTGTAGTTCAACATAGTTACATCAATTCTGGTACATGGAATACAGTTTATAAACCATAATTTCCCAAGATATATATGTTATCTCATCATTCTTTCTCTGTCTATGCTTAGTCTGTGAGCAGTTGGCTAATGACACTGAACAGCAGATCAGGGTGAGGGTGTGGGCTGGGGAACTCAGGAGAGGATAGGCATGAACGACAGCAACTTGAACAAAATGGGAATTCTAAAATTCTTTTGAACAGAGTGTTAAAATCAGAATTTTCATTTACAAGGTTTGTAATTCATGGACAAAGCAGTATTGCTAAAATAGACTCAGATCTCTTCAAAAGATTAAGTAACAGTACAGGGCTTTGATTCTGAAAATCCAAACTGCATTAAATAAATCAACTCTCCAGATCAGAAATGAAAATCTGAAAGGAAACAGCTCTATTACAAAGTCTGTAAGAGCAGGCATGGCACAGAAGAGGGAAACAGGAATGAGTTCATGAGAGCGCAGCATTAAGGGAGCAGCAGTCAGAACAAAGAAAGAACCAGAAAAAGCAATCAGAAAATACTTTTGGATTTCTACTGAATCAGTGCCTTGAGATGTTAAAGGCCAAATGTATAAACTGGCTCAGAAAGGGATCTGAAACTAGACTGCACTGTCATGTAGGAAGCGATTACTACTGATGAAGAAACAAAAGCAGGTATCTTTCCTGTTTTAAAAAAATTTAATCCTTACACATTTTTTTCTGCATTCATTTTTCCCAAACTTGAGAGTAAAATGGCAGGTTTTACAAAAAATATTACCAAAGAGCAAACAGTCCTGAAACATCCTGGGAGATCTGCTGAAAGTTACACTGTGACATGTCAAATGATCACAGAATCAGTCACTCAATTAGTGTGTCTTACGTCTCCTCTTCTCAGTGCTTCCTAATTACCTGAATCTTCAGGTGAATTCTAACATGAAGGTAATTCTATTTATTTTGCTTTCTGTATTTAAAGGCTAACTCAACACACATCCCCATATAATTGCACGAAGCCCATTTTCCTCTTTACTCAAATTTGTAACCCATCCTTGAATTTCAACTGGTGCATCAAAATGCACCAAAACCAGCTGAATTTGGCTGGGATAGACATCTTCACAATATGGGATGTGGTTTGGGCTAGAGACCAAAAGGGTGTTGGTAACACAGGGGTGCTTCAGCCACTGCTAAGCAGCACTTGCACAACAAGCAGGACTTCTCTGCCTACCAGAACACCCCAGCAGCGAGAGGCTGGGGGTGCACAAGGACAAGGGAGGGGACACAGCAGGGACAGCTGACCCCAGGGGCAGCCCAGAGCACATGACACAAAGCTCAGCAATACAAGCCAAGGAGGAAATTTGGCTGTGTTGCCACTTCTCAGGAACTCACTGGGCACTGCTCAGCTGGGGTTGCTTTCTATTACTTGGGTTTTTTGTTTTTCTCTCTTGTTTTTTTTTAGTTTTCTTTACGCTTATTAAACTCTTTATCACAAACCATGAGTTTCCACTTTTACCCTACCAGTTCTCCCTCCCAGTCCACCGGAGAGGAAGTAAGCGAGCGTGTGGGATTCAGGTGCTTTCTGGGATTAAACCACATCCTCCCTCTGTGGCACCCAGATACTGGCAGATTTGATCAGAGTGTGTCAAACAGAGCAGGAGGGGGCACCAGAGGGGAGGTCTGTTCTGCAGCAAAGCAGGCACAAGAACAAGAGGAGGAAGAGGCAAAAATCATAAACAAGTTTTCTCGCTTTTACCCTTCTGATTCTTCTCCCCATCCCACAGAGGTGGAGTGAGGGCTCACCTGCCCACCAGGGTTAAACCACAACATCAACTTTCATTTTCACACCGAAATGAAATGTGATTATGATTTTAACATGCAAACTGGTGTTTCTGAGGGCAGAAAAATAGCAGTTATTTTGATAACAACATGGAAGCGTTTAACTGAATCACTTCCCCTACAACACTGGGCAATGAAACCATGAAAGAGGAGTGCAAATACAGCACTGATAAACAAGTGATCACATTATTCCCAGAACTGGGAGGTTCACATATGGAAGCTTTAGTTTGATGCTCTGACAGCACATACAAGGCTGTGAGAGACAGCGTCAAAGCCTTGCTGAAGTTGGGGAATTCCACCACAAGCAATTTCTTGGATTTTTTAGGCCAGAAAACAAGTTGTCTGCATATAATGATGAAATGCAACATATGCTGCCTATTGGCATATAACACCTAGTGCATGTACAAATTAAGAGTGATCATGGTTTGAGAATACAGAAAATATGAATCATTGAGGTGAATGATGCACATAGAGACAATTATGAGAAACTTAAGAGTGAATGGCATAAAAAAATACACTTGTTCCATTTGAGTATCTTCAAATACATTTTAGATAAAATACACCATTTATAAGTCAGGTGAATGGAAATAGTCCACTAAGAGAATAAGGAAGGTGCTTGCTACATCTTAGAACCAACTATGGCTGTATTTCTGGGATAGGTGGGATTTTAAAAAAACTTGTATCTCATTACTTTGCTAATGCTCTCAGTAATCCATTCCAAAATAAAGTCTGATATACTGTAATTCAGTACAACAATCTATTATCATGCAATAATTTTGACAAAAATGTAGCATTATTTCTTCTTACAGCATGAGTTATTGTCATTAAGATATAAATACTACAGACAGCAGTCAATAACCAACCAAATAAAAGTAATAATTAAAAAAAAACCTGCTAACTGGAATTGTTCACACCACTCTCAGCAACTTTTCAGGATATGCATTCTTGTATCTAAACCTCAGTGGATGGAACTCCACAGTAACAAGGAATTCTAATACTACTTAAGAAACTATTAAACATGTAATAAATACAAGACTCTCTCTGTTAGAATAATTTTTAATACAACTATACATTCAAAAGTAAAAAACAAGGTATAATTAGATCTAACGAGAACAAGAATTAAAGTACATGCAAACTAATTACAGCTTTACAACCTAATTACTAATACTCCACAGCAAGTAAATGTAATTGTAAATGAGTTCAGCTGTGAATTCAGAATAGAAGACATCTTACATGTCCATTTAAAGGCTAACTCAACACATATCCCCATATAATTGCACGAAGCTCATTTTCCTCTTTACTCAAATTTGTAACCCATCCTTGAATTTCAACTGGTGCATCAAAATGCACCAAAACCAGCTGAATTTGGCTGGGATAGACATCTTCACAATATGGGCTGTGGTTTTGTCCATTATTTTATTTAATAAAATTAATAATAATGAGACTGAACAATGATAACAGATCATGAGGTGAATTCTCACAGTCCATGTCTAAACATAAAGCAAAACAACAGAAACGTCTGTTCTCATAAAGCAACTTATTTATAGCTGTTGAAAAGTCTTCTCTGCCAACCACAGATGTATCAGAAAGGAGAAAACTCGGAAGTCTCAACTTCTGCAGAGCTAAACAAGAATTTGATCTGTGATCATACCTATGCTGTGGTGGAAGGAAATTGTCCTGTGTACACTTCTGGATGATTTGTGTAAAACACTGCATTTCCTGGACAATGAGTCCCCTTCCCCTGACTGAAGCCTAGGATGCATTAATGTAAACTGCTTCCAAACAATCCATCACCTGACCACAGAACAGATGTGCCCATTTGGTTCACTCATGTGAGGACAGACATGGGTACAGTATTATTGCACCCAGGCTTTAGGAACAGACAGCTTTGTGACAGCTCTTGGGCTGAAGAACTGCTAAATACCTTTAAAAAGACAAGTCTTCATGCATTAAATAGTAGCACGAAGGAAAGTGGGCAGTCCTAAAGAGAATCCCTCCACCCCCAAAAGAGGAAAGTACTATATAAAGAATTGAAAGGTGTTTCTGTGCCATACCTAAGGACTGTTACAGTTTCTCTTCCATGCTATCTCCATCTTTTTTTTTTTTCCCTAATGGAGCTGATCCTGACCTAATTTCAAACCCTTTTTTGCACAGACATCATTTTTTCTGAACTTTAAATGCCTACCTGCCTTCTAAGATTGTAAAAGAAAAGAGCACACTCTGAAAACCTACTTATGCCAGAGAGAAAGTTTCTTAACTGCACTCTCCAGCTTCCAGTGCCATCATCTTCACTGCAGCAGTGGAGATAAAAAGGACACCAGACAGAAATATTTCCTTTTAGCAAAGGAAGGTGCCTGCAGCTTGTACAGGTAAGCTTAAAATTATTACTTTGCTGCACCTGACAAAATTTGGTCAATGACACAAAAATTTTCATCAGACTTCTAAATTGAGTAAATTGAAAAACTACTTTGTGAATTTAACTCATTGTAATAAAAAATTTAATACATTTTTGTTCAACAATATATTTGGAACTTAGTGTACACTAAATACAAGGGCTATAAATGGTGCCTATAGCAGAGGTTTTATACTTGGTGTCTGGGCTTTTTAACATTGCTACACAGAATCCTCTTTAGCATCTGAGTTCATTTGCTTACAGCTGTTTAGAAAAAAAATTATTATCAGTCTCTATGTATAAAATCTGTTTGTTCTTTCCATATGATTTCATATGAAGCAAAAGCTAACTAGGATACACTCCACTGAAACATATATGTATATGTATGCATACAATGGTAAAAACTCTCCACTACTGGTTTGTAAGCTGAACTGCCAGTTATTATATGAAGTCATTGTACAGAGCTTTCATTTCTTATTTTCAGTTTGGAAATTGAGAAAAGATTGAAAAACCAACTTGGAAAAAATTAATATACTGCAGTTTTCAACAACCACTGTATATGCTAAAAAATATAGACTGAGTTGCAAAATGTACATCTGACATTAGAGCTCAGATAAAGTAACACCAGATAAAGACATGAGCACAAAATAAATATATATAGTGAGATTCTTGCAGCATACAGATTAATCTGTAGTTAAATGGAGGTACAGATAATCTTTGCATTTCTGCAATTAAAGTAATTCTTTGCACTTAATTTGCTTATTTAATTTTAAATGGTCTGTAAGTGGTTTCCAAATTAGGTTACAGATGTTCCAGAAGACTGAGAAATAAACCAAGATTACAGAAGTTATTGCCAGACCCTAGCTTGAACCTTCAGCTTCCTAATTTATTTTATTATATTCTATGCACATAAAAGCTTTGGGATTTAACTTTTCTTCATGAAATCTCTGTGGAAGAGAACACCCAAACTGTAACCTCTTGCAAACTTAGGATAACAGCACTGTTAAAAACATGGAAAAGCAGGGGGGACAAAGAAACAGCTAAGATTAAAGGAGAGATGTTAGATGCACATTACAAGATAATAATTTTTTTTATTGTTTCAGCTCTGACCACTCAAGAAATTTTGGCATAAATGAACAATTCAACATGTCTTCAGCCATCGCCCGCCACCACCGTAGCTCTCCCCATCATCTACTCCTGCCTACTTCCCGCTGGAATCTTCGGCAACATTCTCGCCGCCTGGATCTTCTCGCGGGCAGCACCCGCACGGAGGACACAGTACATTTACCTGGCCAACCTCGTGACTGCAAACCTGCTGGTCTGCAGCACCATGCCCTTCCTGGCTGCCTACTTTGCGGCCGGGCACCGCTGGCCCTACGGGTCGGTGGCGTGCAGGGTCGCCCACCACCTGGGCACGCTGGTGATGCACGTCAGCATGTACGTCACCATCACCATCCTCTGCTCCATCGCCCTCAGCCAGTACGCCACGCTGAAGAAGAACAGCACACAACGCTCCCAAGCTCTCCCTGCAAACTTCCACAGGTGCCTGCTGCACAAGTTCCGGCGGCCAACGTTTGCTAAATATTTGTGTGTCGCTATTTGGCTGACTGTGCTCTGCATAACAGCCACAGCCATCACGTACAACGTCCAGGAGAGGGCTTCAGCAGAGTTCCCGACCTGCTACAACATCAGGGTGGAAGTTGGTGAACGTCCTGCAATGATTGCAGGTTCCCTTGCCACTGTGTGCTTTTTTCTGTCTTTTATGACGGTTTTGTGGTCGTACTATTCTCTTACCAGACATTTGAGCAAGATACAAAAAACCACCTGTATTGGAGAAAAACATCTGATTTACAGAACAGTGAAAAGAAACATTCTTGTCATCCAGACGATATTAACTGTCTGCTTTCTTCCATATCATATTTTTAGGCCAATTTTCTATGCACTGCTTAAAGAGAATGACTGCCCAAGGTTAAACTATCTAGTGGAAATTAAAAATTTCCTGACTTGTCTTGCTGCTGCTAAAAGTAGTTTAGATCCAGTTATAACTCTTCTGTTAGATAACACATTTAAGAAAAGTCTTTATGGTCTGTTTACAAAATCCACACCAGAACATCAAAATCATAATGATGATATTTTCACTGAAATGGGAAGGAATATTGAAAGATCTTCACAGACTATAAATAACAATACATTATTTCTAACTACCTATAGGCAGGCTTCGATATGAAATGGAAAATATTTAAATAAAATGGCAACATATTGTATTTTCTTTTCAAATCATCTTGCATGCTACATCAGCATTAGCCATAATAAATCCAGTGTGTATATCCAAATGAATCCAAGCAATTTGTGCAGTGAACTGTGTAATACCTACTAATCCATGTAATACAAAAGACATTTTACATTTGACCTACAGACAGCTCCTTTTACCTAAAAAGTCAAGGAAGAAGGCAAAAGCTAGGCTGAAGTTGAGGACAAAGTTCTCTCTTTTTATCAATAAGAGTTTTCTTTACAGGTTTCCTTTACAAGAAGGTTGAGCAAAGCACAGACATTTTCTTTGGGATGGCTGAACCACAATTGTGCTCTGCATTGAACAGCCAAGTTCAGCAAGACAGAACTGGGCAGGTAAAGCCTTCCAGATGGCAAAGTGCTGCTGGCAGGACTGGTTTTAGACCAACAGCTTCAAGTCTGGGTCAGCAGAGCTGTTCACTACCAAAGTGTGTTTATAATTTGCAGAGACACAAACTCAGAACCCACTGTTTCTGTCCTTCCTGAAATATATTTTATAGGGAATGTAGCTGCAGTTATCTCAGCACAAGGCCTGCCTGGGGTTGTTCCTCTTAACACAGTTTTTCATGGCATAGGCTGAAGTAATTCTTTCTACACTTTTCTAGTCACAACCACTTGTTCCCCAGTGCTTATCAAAAAGGCAAGAAATTGAACAAAACTTAGGGAACTACTAATCAAATATAACTTTGTGATAGACTCATAGCAAGATCCCACTCCAACATTTCCTAGATAGCACCAAAAGATGATGTATGCCTGACTTTTTTCCTATGTAACCTGTCCAGGATGATGCCCTTTAAATTTTTTAACTGTGTCGAAGTGTTTCTTGTTTCAAATAGTGGAAAAGCTTTTGTGCAGTACAGGCAATTTGAGAAACTATAAATTGAGTCCTTCATTGGTCTAGCATTTGGCAGAAGAGTTCATGGAGGAAAAATGCCCCAAAACATAAAGGCATGAGGGATGAGGGAGAGTTAAGAAAACACTACAAGCAAAACACAGCTCATGTGATAAACTTCCTGCATTGCTTAGACATCCTGGTGCCAAAATCAGAAATTAGCAGGTAACATGTGAATTGTTTAATAAAAAAAGTAAAACAACTCGTTTCTGTTGCAGTGAACCCAAAATCCTAAGGCAAATAGGCACAGCATTTGGTTTGCAAAGCAGTTCAGGGACCACAAGAGTCTGTCAAATTTTTGGTTAAGCCATTCAAATGTGCTGCATGGGAAGCCAGCTCATCTATCAGAAGATGTGAGTTTTTTGACTGTCTGGGCAAATGACTGAAACATAGGAACTTACTGACCAGAAAGTTTGTAAATGTTCAACACCAGGTAGGCCAAGCAGCAAAAATAGACTTCTTGGCAAAACTGCTTCTGAACATACTGTGAGGTCAGTAGGAAAAGGGCTGGACAAAACAAGCACAGGGACCTTGAGATAGGAAGCAGAGACACAGGAGGGAACATAAACAGGGGGAAAAAGAGCATTGCCTGAAGAAACACTGAGAAAGTATACCAAAAGTTTTATTTTTGGAGGCTCTTCTACATTGAATGAGGAACTGTTCCTCAGAAAAAAATGTGGCCAGGTAGGACACTTCAATTTCACCTCTGATAGTGGTTTTGCAGCCTTAATCACTTTTGAACAATTTAATATGTAACCAAATCCTCATCAAGAAGTTGCTACTGGATCTCAAGGATTTATTAAATTCTAGAAAACAGAGAAAAAGCACCAGTTATTACTGAATGTCCCTGGAAGGAATAAAAGAGGTTTCATGAAAAGAGTAGAAGGAAAGAACCATGCAACAGATTTCTTGGTTTGGATATTCAAAGATGGAAAAGGGAAGGTGGCCTTAAAGAACAGATTCTATTCTGATTGTTTTTTAAATAGCTGAATATACAGTTACATAAACACACACAAACACACATATATTACTTTTACTCATTTTTTAGATATGCCTAAAAGCAGAAGTGTAAGAGTGTTGAACTCTGCCAGCAAAATCTGAAATGCTGAGCTACAAGCAGTTCAGGCAATGAAAGGCAGAAGTGGTAACTGAGTGCGGTCTCAGAATTCTTATCACTGGTTAAGTTCTGTATAGTGCAAAAATCATGCAAATCCATCCACAGATCAAGTCTCAGGTCACCTGGACCAACTCAGATGTGTACATGACACACAGTGCAGTGCATAATGCTTGGTCCTATTCCCTGGAAAAACTCCCTGGTTTTGACTTCCACTCACAGAAATATTGAACTGAATCTTAATGACAGAGAAGGCAGAAATCTGTGTATTTTTGCTTTAGCAGGTTTATCTATTCAGATGATTGCATGTTAGAAGCAAGCATTCATACCTACCAAGATAAACCCATAATAAATATTTTGGATGTCTGCATTTCACTGACAGGCTCACCCTGACTCCAGCTGCACACCAATCAATTTGCTAATCAATAACACATACAGATACTCAAACTGCATGGAAATCATAGAACAAAGTTGGGGTATTTGGAATGAGTTAAGGATAAAATTCCAGCAACTAATGCTCTTGATGTGATTAAATCACTCTTAAACCAGTTATACTGAAAGGTATTTTTATAATGACATTTTTGCAACTATGGAGAATTCTACATAACAATAAAAGCTCATTAAAGATTGCAAAACCTCTTGATGTTTTACTGATAAAAGCCATTCTGTTAAAGTTATTACAAAAATAAGCAAGTGACAAATGGTACTCAATTGGCAGGAAGAGTTTTATAGGGAAAGACAAGAATCACATTTCAGACCCACATCACTCCCCTTTCCCTTTTGTTGTTCTTTCACATTAATATTTCTCTGTACACAAACTGCTCTGTAATAACATTCTGTAATGGAAAAGACTCCCTTTCAATGCTGCCACTTTCAATAGCCACCTTCTGGGTATTCCTGACACAGCAAGGTTATGACAGAATAAAAGGAATGGCTGAGTCCTGTGTCATTGGATTGGCAGAACAGAACCAATGCTGTGGTAAGGGAAAAAGTTCTTGACATTCCCATTTCTGATGCACAGCTGCTTTGAGTTTTCTACCTTCCTGCATCTTCTGTTTTCCTTACCATATGATCCAGCTCCCAAGCAGTGCAGGATCATGCTAACTGAGGGTGAAGCAAGTGTATCATTGTCACTGATTATAAAGCCTTTAAGCAATGCTGAAGGGGGTCAAGTGATATACACAGGCTCAGGAAACATCTGGTTTCAGAGCAGTGACAGCAATTAAGACAACTGCAGACCATCTTGTGAAAGCTTTCATGTTTTGATTCTGTCATCAGAGGTGAATGTGAGGCACAGGGAGTTTGTCCCAGGCTGGACTTGGACAAGTCAGGTGAAGTTTCTGGCACCAGATTACAGCAAACTTTAATTTTATCTAAACTTTCTAACTCTTCCTAAATAGCCAGGAGCTAGGGGAGCACAAAAGCTCCTACAAGACACCTAAACCTTACATGGGCTATAGGGTGCCAGTTTTCCTGTGCAGAAGAAAACAATCAAGTATTTGACATTTCAAAGTAACATTCACAAAAAGTCTAAAAGGGAGAAAAATACCATGACTGTATCAACCTTACAGATTTTATTAAAGCACTTTCACTTTCACCCATTCAGGTAATTTGGAAAGTGGTCATTTAGTCTATTCCCTTTCAAAACAATGTCTACAGTGACATCTAGAGCCTGGATACAGCAGTCAGTTTAATGTGTTTTACACCCAAACCCTATAGCTCTGCACTGCTTTTGCCAAAACAAAACACTGTTGCTTTACACGGCTTTAGACTGACGCCTTAAACATTTTTTTCTAACCTATGTAATTTGAAAAGGTTAATTTCTAAGGATGGTATTTTACAAAAATCCCTGTGATTCTGAGGTTCTAAGAGACAGGATAAGCACTAAAATAAATTCCTACTTTACCCTCAGCGAAACAGGCCTCCTTCAGAGGCCCTTGAAGCTAAACTTTTGTTTTTTCAAGAATATGGTCCAAGAAAAAAAAGTGGAGCTTTCATGAAGACACAGCAACGTAAAGATGACGTTAATTCTGAAATTTATGTGATACCAAAACCAAACAATTAAAAGTACCTAGAATCTTCAAGACAGAATAAGATGAGACACTTTACCAGCAATTAAGAGCCCATTTTTAGAATTTGCTCTAAAAAACTACTGTTAAAACACCAAACTTATAAAAGAAAGCCCATTACATAATAATCATCTTGATTTTAAAAGGAAAGGAGTAGGAGTTTGGGAAAGGTCTGCAATGTCTGAGTAAAAAAGACCAAATGACACCTTATAAAAATCACTAATTCAGGGTCTGTACTCTCTCCCACCACAGGTCACCTGCAAGAGTTCGAAGCACAGTGAACCCTCTCTCAATATACTCTACTCACTAAACTCCAAGAGTCACTTCTCAAACTGCACCATCACAGCTTTTTAGAATTTTCCTTAATTCCTACAGAGCTTGACTCATTTTGGATGAAACCAAACTCTTGAAGAAGTGGAAATAACTATTTTAGGCAATGACATTAACAGACACTATGCATATTCAAATTGAAGAGAGTCAAGCCCACTTGGGTTAAAACTCCCAACTACTTACATTTCAGTACTTTGTGATAAACTACTTCCATAAATATCCACAGAAACAGTATAACATTTACCAAATCAAAACCAATATATAAATACACTGGTCTTAAACACTGTATTTCTCCTCCCAAACTTATTTATAATAGAAAACTTTTCATAATAATAAATGTTTGTTGGACTGTCTCCAAGAAGTAGATAATATTACTAATATTGTAGCATTTAAGCATGTACATCTCCATGAAATCTTGGTGTGAATGAGGACTGTCATTATGCTCTCAAATTGATGCCAATAAACTACCAATTCCAGTTTAATTTATGCAATTAATTTATATACACATTTTCCTAACAAGAAAAAAATGCAAGCAGATTTCATATGAATATTCAAAAACTGGAAATTAAACTGACTTTCAAAGCAAGTTGTAATCAAATGCATGTGTAATTTGTGAATACAGACCTCCTAAATATTCTACATTGATGAAATTAGGGTGGGGTTTAATCTTACATGACACAATAAGAGTAAAGACATGCTGGGCAAATAGAGATTCCTTTTCTATAGCTCCTCCCTTCCTCTAAATTATAGGAATTGAAATTCAGTAGTTTGCATTATTGTGGTAAAGAAAAAAAAGTAATTAAACCCCCTTACCTTCACATCCCTGTGAATGATATTATTATCATGACAGTAACGTAGAGCTTCCAGTATCTGTCTCATGTAATGACTG
>VZTN01013673.1:2381-15082 GCA_013400515.1 Erpornis zantholeuca | reverse complement strand
ATGTACAAATTCATCCAGTTTTCACTTCGGTTTTACTTATTCCTAGTTTCTGCCTTAGCTGCCATCATGCGCACTGCAAAATTTTTTGTGTCTTACTTTACACTCTTCAAGTTCCCATTGCATACCAAGTGGTCAGTTTCATATCATTGACAAAGTCTGTCAAACAGGAAAACTAGCTGGAGGAAAGAAATTTAATTGTCACTGCTGACAAATGCACAAGTTACCCCCAGAAAAAAAAAAAAAAAAAAAAAAAAAGAATTTTTAGTAGGAGGAATCTAGTTTAAATTATCAAGTCTATTTCCTCTGCTAACACATGCGCCTTCATTGGAACTTCAAACCCACCAAAACCAATTATCAAAACAGCATTTCTCTGACATTACAGAATCACTGACATCTGTCAAATTATCTTTCATTATCTTCACCATCCCTGTGGGAGAGAAATGCATCTGACCAGACGTACTCTGACTCCCTTGTAGAGAAACTGGACAAAATCGTCTAGACACTAGGACCGTAAAAAACTCTAATTAGATCTAATAGATCTAATACTTCTGTTTAACTTACTTGAACTTGGAGTAACTGGTGTGTCACTGATTTCAACAGTACTTGTGATACAAGGTTAATACATGTTAATAGGATGACCATCGCCATTTTTCTCAAAAAAGATGGTGAGCTTATAAAAGCTCGACTGGTAAGCAAAAAATCTTCACACCAGATTTCACACTCAAGGCACTCAAAATCTGTTCCAAATTTTTAAAAACTACCAAGTTTACATAGTCTAGAAAAGTGAAAGTAAAAAGGCTAGAAGAGTAATGCTTTGAAATCTCCTTACAAAAACTCCCTCCATGCCTTGTAATTACAAAACTTACAAATATTCCCCTTTATAATTTGCTACAGTGGTTTATTCTAGGTCTTCATAGTAGAACAACTAAAAATTTCCCTTCTTGACTCTATGTACATTTATTTCAACAGCAAAGAATGCTAAAATACATAAACCATACCAAACTTTAGATCTTTGTGGTTTTATACTTCCATAAATAGAAGTATAGCCTTGTAATTACACTTCTGCTTCTATGGAGGTAAAGCCTATGGACATTCAAAAAACCCACATTAGTTTATGATCTTACATGTCAGATCTTGCTTCTACATTTGCAACTCCAGGAGCAATTTGGAGAGTAGTATTGGAAGTGCTAATTAAAAATGCAGTAAGCACTTGTGTCAGTCAAGTATGCCCTCTGCTCTACAACACATTTAAATGTATGTCACCTTGACCTGCAATATACCACCGTAAAATTTTTTTGGTCAATATAAATCAAAGGTACACTAATTTATTCAGTAAGTTTCCTGGGATCTGAATCAACATTAGAAATCTAACTAGTATTTATTATTCTGTTATTGACAAAGGGAGCATATTTAAATGACAACAAGAACACGTGGGTGTCATTTCGAAGTTGAATTGTTCTCTAGGGACATCCTTAGTAAGAGCCTACATTTAAAGGTCATTCACTGTCAAATTATGAACAATTGTTGCATTTATTAACACAGGCTCAATAGTTTAGAAGCTAGTGTCATCAATTTAAACTGACAATGAAATTTAATTGTCCACCAGGAAAACTGACATTTCCTGTATTCTGTGTTTCATCATTTTATGTATACTCCAAACAGAACTGGAACAAGTGCAAATTTACTCTGAGGTTTTTGTTTGGGGTTTCTTGTGTGAGGGAGGGGGGAAAAAGACTTTCAGGATTTCAGAGGAATAGTGCTTCAGTAAGTAAAGCTGAGATCCTGAAACAAACAGTTTTCAAAGAACTGTGTTTCCCATTAACTTTATTGACAGAACCCAATCTCAAATGTTGCATAATAAGACTTTACCTTAATTTTTCCTTCTAATCTTTTATTTCCCCAATATTTTATCTCTCTGGTTAAGACCCCCCCTTTCTATTTCTTAATTGCACTGTAGTTTTCCCTCTGAAGCTAGAGAGAAGTTTCTGCCTTCTATGGCAAGTCATTTCCACCCTCTCCCCAGAACTGATGGATCTCTGTCCATTCCACTTTCCAAGTGCTGCTTAGCCACACCAGGGAGAAAAGGAAAATAATCTGAAACAACAGGTTTAAGCTGCAAACAAACCAAAAAGTTGGTAATGAATTCCCATAAAGAAAAGGACAACATCCCTTTTTGTGTCTTTTCTTTACAGGAAGTAAGAACACACGCTAGCTGTCTGCATTCAGGGGAACTGGATTCTGTTCTGCTAAAGATAAGGAACCAGAAACGCAGGGATGTCAGGAAAGAGTGTAATGGTTGCAATGTAGAGCCACCACAGATGAACAACTCTCTTCAGTCTCTCATTCCATTGAGGAGGTCACCACCATCCCTGTTTTAGCAAAGACGCTAGGATGACCATTGCCATTTTTCTCAAAAAGTCTTCTTGAGTGCTGCTTCTCTGCAGTGGCCCTGGCAGTCACAGTGCAGATAGCACCCTCTGTAACCCACTGGCATGTGACTCGGCTGGTGGGCATGTCAGCAATCTTCTATCTGCTTCCATCATCTTTTTCTGCTATTAGTTGCATAATCTCTGATAGTTCCTTGTTCCAGCTACTCCAGTCCAACAAAACATTTTAATTTTGAGCAAGTTAGCACTTGTGGGAAATACAACAGTGAAAAGATCACCTGTGTGAAGTGGTACTCCTGCGATCACAGAATCGCTTAATAGTTTGGGTTGAAAGGGACTTTTAAAGGTCATCCAATCTACCCCTTCTGCAATGAGCAGGGATTAGGTTGCTGAGAACCCAATCCAAACTGGCCTTGAATGATTCCAGGGCTGGGCCATCTGAAACCTCTCTGGGTAACCTCTGCTGTTTTTCACCACCCTCACTGTAAAACCTGTGTTCCTTACATCTACTCTGAATGTATCCTTCTTCTAGCTTAAAAGCACTGCTCCTCGTTCTACTGCAACAAGACCTACTAAAAAGCCTGTCCCCATCTTTCTTAAAAGCCCTCTTTATATACTGCAAAAATGAAGCCCTGGAGCCCTCTATTCTCCAGGTTGGACACACAAACTCTCTTAACCTTTCCTCACTGAAATAGGAAAGCAGAGGTGCTCCGTCCCTCTGATTCATTTTTTTGTGGCTCTTCTCTGAACTCAATCCAACAGCCCCTCTCTTTCTTGTGTTAGGGACCCCAAAGATGGACAACAGCAGAACCCTTTCAGATGGGGTCTCACCAGAGCAGAGCAAAGGGGCAGAATTCCCTCCTTCCCCTGCTGCCCACACTGCTTTGGATGCAGCCCAGAACACGCTTGGCTTTCTGGGCTCTGAGTGCACAGTGCTGAGTCACGTCCAGCCTCTCACCCACTAGCCCCCCCTAAATCCTTCTTAGCAAGGCTGCTCTCAATCCCTTCATCCCACAGCCTGGATTGATACCAAGGGTTGCCTGAACCCAGGTGCAGCACCTTGCACTTGCCATTTTTGAACCTCATGAAGGTTCCACAGACATGCTTCTGGAGCTTGTCCAGGTCCCTCTGAATGGCATCCAATCTTCAGAAGTGTCACCGCACCACTCAACTTGGTGTTATCCNTCCAAATTCTCTCAGTCTTTCCTCTAAGAAGAGGTGCTCCATCCTACTAATCACCTTGGTGGCCCTGTTCTGGATCTACTCCAACAGGTAGAGTTGTTGAGCAGCACTCCTGTGTTGGGGGCCCCAGAGCTGGATGCAGTGTTCCAAGTGGGGTCTCACCAGNATTAAATAACACTGGTCCCAGTATAGACCCCTGGTGGCACCACTGATGTCCACTGGGACTCTGAGCCAATGGCCACTACCCTCTGGATGTGACCATTCAACCAAATCCTTGTCCATCTAATAGTCGACCCACAAAATCCATATCTTTCCAATTTAGAGAGAAGGACGTTGTGGGAGACCATGTCAAAGGCCTTACAGAAGTCCAGATAAATGACATCTGTAGCCTTCCCCTTACTGATGTAGTCACTCCACCACGGAAGGCCACGAGGTTGGTCAGGCAGGACTCACCCTTGGTGAAGCTGTGCTGGCTGTCTCAAATCACCTCCCTGTCCTCCATGTGCTTTAGCACAGCTTCTAGGAGGACCTGCCCCATGATCTTCCCAGGCATGGAGGTGGGGCTGACAGGTTGGTGGTTCCAAAGGTCCTCCTTTCCATGCTTTTTAAAGATGGGTACTCTTTTTCCCAGTTACCTGGGATTTCACACAACTTTTCAAATATCATGCAGAGTGCCTTGGCAACTACATCAGCCAATTCCCTCAGGGCTCTGGCATGCATCTCATCAGCATCCATAGACTTAGATATGTTCAGGTTCTTCATGAACTTTATCATCTCTTACAGTGGGGAAGCAACTTACTTCCCCAGTCCCTGCCTTGCAGTCCATCCACTGGAGAAGTGGGGGAAAAAAGACTGCAAGTGAAGACTGAAGTAAAAAAAGTTAAGTAGTTCAGCCTTTTCTTGTCCATAGTCACCAGTTTTGCCAGCAGTGTTCACTGGGAGTACACCTGCTTTGACCTCTCTCACCAAACTGTTTTAAATGTTAATACTGTAAAACTGATAATGAAAAACTAACTTGAAGTGAATTGCCTGTATAAGTTCATAGCCAATACAGAGCAATGATAAGCTTTAGTTAACCTCAGTTTTGCTGGACATACAGTGTACCCCTTTGAACTTCTTTTGGAAGTTCAACTTGGAACAATACTGATGCAAATTATTTAGTAATATAACAAATTGACAATTACTTTGGCATAAGCCTTCCTCATAAGCTCCTTAAAACATAAAGGAAAGACACCATGTTATTATCAGAACAGTTTTCCATATCCTCTCCTACAAGCATGCCTGACCCAGACAAACTTTAGCAACAATTCCTCATACAGTTTCATGGTCAGCATAAAGTATGATCCTTTTTGTATGGGATGTAGTATAGAATCCCCTCATCTGACTGAAATGGTAAAATAATCATGCAGAAAAAACTGCCAAAATCTACTGAACTACAACAGTGTTCAGATCCATGAGACTGACTCATCCCCACTAAATGACTCAAGAGGAAAAGCGCTGTAACAATCACTAGTATTGTAATAGAACATGTTTGTTCTCAGGATCATTTTCTTGAAAGACTTTTAGAAACATATAGTTTTGTTTCTGATTCCTTTGAACCTTACACAGCTTACCATTTATGAAATTTAAAAAACTAAAATCCTCTAGGCCGCAGGAATCACAGAGAGAATAACATCTAAAGAAATAGCAACTCACTAAAATTCAATACCAAAAATAAACATTAGTTTGAAAAATCCTGTTTGTGTAATATGCACATCTTAGCAATCGCTCTGTCATTTCAACTCACCTGCTTAACTAGGACATGGTGGGATCAGTCTGTGCTATCGTAATTCACACTCAGTCAAAATGTTTTAAAGCCAAGTCCCCAAAATCACACAGGTGTCTTGTAGAGAGTCACTTACATTTAAGTTCATCCAAGAGGCAGAAATAGTAATGTTGCTACACTTCCACATTAATACATCTAAAGTGGTTTACCTTTTGCAACCTTCAAACACTTGCTAGTAGTGAGGACCAAATAATATACAGCTTTAAGCACAAGGAAGATGAACTTGCTTCATGGAACTATGCCTACATGGATTAATCTTCTAGAAGTTCCACAGGATTCAATTTTTCTTCTGGTATTTCCTAACAAGTCAGAGCTACCAAATGAATAAATTTAATAAAAGAAGCAAGCTTTGAACATCCACTTTCAAACAAATACCTTGGGTTTTGATCCACCTGTCTCCACCCAGCAACATGTGAAAGTGTTACAGTCCAACCGTTTTGTGGGATGAGGAAACTACTGGGAACAAACAGGACCTCTAAAAACTGTGCAGACTAACTTGCCTGTTCAAGGGGTGTCAACTATACAGCAGGCTACCCAGAACAGTGTCCAGGCAGGTTTTGAGAACCTGCAAGGATGGAGACTTCGAAGTCCTCCGGGCAACTTATGCCAACACTTGACCACCCTCATGATAACAAACCAGTCTACGTTTAAAGGGAGTTCCCTGTGTTCTGATGTTTGCCCACTGCCACCTCTCCTGTCACTGGACACCAACATGAAGAGTCTGGCTCCCTCATTCTCTCTATTCAGATCATTTGTACACACTGAAGAGATGCCCCTGCCCCTTCTCTTCTTCAGGCTTAGCAGTCCCAGGTCTCTCACCCTTTCCACATGCAAGAGACACTCCAGTCCCTTCATCGTGTTTGGCCCTGCACTGGACTCACTCCAGCTTCTGACCTAGACCCGGAATGTGCCTCTGCCAGCAGGGCCGAAGGGCAAAGGAGCAGCTGCCTCTCCTCCCCTGCTGGTCACGCTGCATCAGCCGCTGCCACTGCTGCCCGCAGAATAGAGCTCGTGTGAGGTAGCAGGTGTCTGACGGGCTGAGACCACCCTTCCTGTGCCGAGAGGGGCAGGGCAGGGATGGTCTGCGCTGGGCAGGGCAAGGCTGGGCATGGAAAGGCCAGCCTGGACAAGGAGGTCAGGGCTCAGATGTACAGGGCTGGGATGGCTGTACAGGACAGAGACGGACAGGGCTAATCAGGGCAAAGCTGGACAGGACAGGGTGGAGCACGGCAAGGTTGGAGAGAGCAGGGCAGGGATGGGGTGAATAGGGCAAGATTGGGCAGAGCTGGACAGGGCTGGCAGGGCAAGGACGGGCTGCGCTGGGTAGGTCAGGGCTGGCCTGGGCAGAGAGGGCACGACGGCCCCGGCACGCTGGTGTCTGCCCGGAGCCACAGCGCANCGGGGCGGGGCGGGAGCAAGACTCGGCCCCGGCCCCCGCGGCCCCAGGCGCTGGCGGGGTGAGGCGGGAGCAGCTTCCTCTGGAAAAAACGTGGTTTAAAACAAACCGTGTTTGATAGCGCCGGCTTTCGGTACAACCAGAGCTGCAGCGCTACTGCGCGGCACAGAAAAAAACGTAGGGGGGAAAAATTAACTTCCAAAGGGATGAGTTTATCCTCAGCTCAAACCTGAGGTATTTACCACAGCTCAAACCTGAAGTACAGTTGCGGAGGATGGAAGGGACCTCTGGAGATCATCCCCACCAACCCCATGCCAAGGCAGGGTCACCTAGAGCAGGTGAGACATGAATACATCCAGATGGCTTTTGAGACGGGGAGAGAGGAAGACTCCAGGCCTTTCGAGGGCACTCTGTTCCAGTGCTCTGCCACCTTCAGTGTAAAATTCTTCCTCCATGCTGAGCTGGAATTTCTTGTGTTTTAGTTTATGGCCATTACTCCTCATACTGTCACTGGGCACTACTGAAAAGAGTCTGGCACCATCGTCTTGGCATCTGCCTTTGAGATATTTGTGTGCATTGATGAGGTCCTCTCTCAGCCTTCTCCAGACTAAACGGGCCCAGCTCCCACAGTCTCCCCTCATAAGAGAGATGCTCCAGATCCCTCATAATATTTGTGGCATCCACTGGACCCTTTCCAGTAGTACCTTATCTCTCTTGTACCAAAATTAGAATTGAACACAAGACTCCAGTCACTGGAGCTCCCTCCACCTGCTGGCCACACTCTTCCCAATGTGTCCCAGGACAACCTGGGCCCTCCAGGCCACAGGAGCACTCCCAGCTCATGGTCAACTTGCTATCCACAAAGACTCCCATGTGCTTCTCCGCAGAGCTGCTCTCCAGTAGGTCAGCCCCTGACTTGTGCTGGTACTTGGGGTTATTCTTCCCCGTGTGCAGGATCCTACATTTGCCCTTATTGAACCTCATTCAGTTCCCTGCCACCCAAATCCTCAGCCTACCAAGGTTCCACTGAATGGCATCACAGCCTTCTGTCATGACCAGGTCGGTCAACAAACAACTGCAGCACCTTTCACTGTGCCTGTTGTGAACAGATGTGAAATTAAGAGGAAAGCAGCGCTAAGGAAAGTTGCCTGTGTTGTGTGTGTTCCCAAGAAGCCACCTCTTAACATTACTTAGCAAAGAAAACCATACAATTTCAGAGAAGTGTAGATGATTTCTGGATAAATTAAATACTTCTTACACTCCAAAATAAGCAGCTGTTTTGATGGCTTGAAGGGTAATGGAGGCAGGGACAGAAGGTGTAATACTTGGCCCAGGCAAATGCTTTCACCTCACACAAAAATTTGCCGACTCCAAGCTTCAAACCATCTGGAAGCACTGCAAAATGACAAGAAACTGCCTCTGTATTAGACAGTCATATCTTGAAACTCACCTTGTGAGTCTGGAGAGTCTCAGGCACTACCTGAGAAAACCTCACACTCTCACTGATCCTTTAGAACCTAGCTACCATGACAAATCTATGAGTACAGAGGGTTTGATCTTGCATAAGTAGATTCAAGTATAAAAACATACCTCAGAAATGGACAGAAAACAGATATATCTGATGTCTGTGTTTATGCTATTAGCTTTTTGAAATTTCTTTTGAAAACTAACTTGTTTCCCTCTAGATTAATGGCACTGGGAAGGACGAAGTGAATGAGCTCCTTTTCCCTCTTCATTTCTCTTTATTTACTAAATGGTAAATTTAATTATATTTTGTTCTAAGCAAAGACCTGTGACCTTGAAGGATTCAATACCAAATAAACATCATTTGACTTAAACCAAGAAGACTAAAGCAAACTAACACCAGTTTACTTTGCTAAACTAAAGTGAAGTAACAAACCAAAATTTTTAAAAAATTGCCTGAAATCAAAGCCAGATAGTCCTCAGGCATCTGTTTCTGCACAACACTGCTCCTGGACCAGTATCCTGAACTGCTGACACCCAGCAGGACAGTGCCAGCACCGCTGGTAGTGACCAGAGCAGTGTTTCCAGCCCCTGTATGCTCTCCACCATGTCTGTGAACTGAAAGGTGTGTATGAAATCCCATTCCCCCACAAAGCACCCTCTGACAAAGGTATTATAACAATCCCAAGGAAAGAGTAGCCATATAATAATAGTCTTATCACTCTTGTAAATATGGGCATACTAGATAATAATTACCATGCTATCATTACTGTTACTTTCTGTTAAGAATCCAGTCTTTAGGTGTAGTTTCAAAACAGAGGGATTACTCTTAGGTTACCACTGGTGCCATAAAGCATTTATGCTGAGAAGTCAGTAGAAGAATTTCATAGGAGCACTGTTTGTGGCTGTTTGCAACCTAATAAGCAATAATTTCACAAAGCTACTTTTCTCCTTTATATCATATAACTTATTACCAAAGAAAAGTTTTAGACATTAATCTGGTTTCAAATTCAATAGAATGTAATGGAACTTTTGACTGTGCATCAGCCAAGAGGAACAAGGAAGATTACATGGTGAGCTGAATTCAAATACATCAATATGTTTTAGAATGTTAAATACTTAATTTACACAATGCATCATCATTAGTTGGCTAATCTTTAAAGTTACATCTGAAGAAAAGGATTTCTCCTCATGGCTGGCTCACCAAGGACTGTCTTTCTGTCTAATACACTGAGGATCAAAAATTTAAGAAACAGTAGTTCACAAAATGCTATCAAAGTGTGTTCAAAACCATCCAGGATTCTGGTCTTTAAAAGCTAACTGCACAGATGTTACAACGCTTCCCACGAACAACAAAGCAAGGAGAATATATTTCAAATATCTTGAAATAGCTTGATTTGAACTGGCATAACGAGTATTAAAATCATGTTAGTAATCTTAAAAGCAAAACTGTAAAATGGTTGAACTCTACTGTCATAGACTATCTTCAAATTGATCTGTTGAGCAGGCTCTCAAAAGTACTCTAGGAAATGTCAGTGTTGGTCTTCAGTGCTGGGTGTTGTTGCAGGTATCATTATATTGAGTTATATTCTTAAATTACCTTGATACTGAATGCAAAATAAATTAATAATACACTCCTTCCAACTGTAGCTGTTAGGAATCAGGTGATGCCCAGCTGTAGGTCACCAGAGTCTACCTAACCTTACATGATTACTGGAACTAGGAATCATCAATCCGCCCCTTTGCTGGCCACTTCTATGGTTTTTTTTTTTAATAGCTACTCTGCAATTCCTCATACAGGGATGGGGATTTTAGCATTCATCATGTTAGAATGATTCATAGGAGAGAAAAAGGAGTAATCACTTTCCACTAATTCTCATGATTCAAGAACTTTCTGAATGGCTAGTTTCCAGAACAGAAGTAGGCAAAGAAACCCATATAAAAATTCAAATCTAAGTGATAAGTAAAATACACATCAAAACAAGAGGCCAGATCAAAAAAGACAGTTCTTAATTAGATCATAACCTAAATTTGTCAATTTTTCAATTGCTACAAAACTGGTTTTAAGTCAACTAGCAAAATTCAACCACAGATCCACGGTTTATCTGTAGTCTTTTCTTGCCCTTCCATTTTAATTGCATATTTATTTTAGTTTTCATATCAGTATCCTGCTAGGATAGTTCTGCCCTAAGATGCTTTGTGTACTCTTCTTTCTCAATGACAGAAGAAAAGATTTGGATTACTGTATACCACTTCCGTTTGTTAAAAATTTCCTCATTGATCTGAGGTGGAGGGAGGGGAGAGGGAAGGAATGACTCCACCAGTAAAGTCAAAAGATTACTAGCAAGTTCACCATTGATTCAACTATGGAAGACAAGAATTTATAAAAAAGGAAGAATTGTCTTAGCAGATAACAAGGAACATTCTGAACAACCTGAAAATTCAGCTTCTCACCTGTTAAAATATTGCCCTTTTTTTCTCACATTTGTAATGGACTCATATTTTGGCATGAATTAAAATTTTTATACAGCCTGTTGTACTCCAAAGTGGAAGGAGAGAAAAAATTATAACGCCAAAGGGTTTTTTTCCCTGTTTGTTTTTCCTTAAGACAATCATTTCACTGTACACATAATTTTAGTGGACGTTGGCTGTTCACTTAAATGCACAGGATCTACCAGCCAGCAGCTCATCTCCACAATTTGAAAGAAACTGACATATTTGGGGCATGAACTCCACAGATGCTGAAACAAACTCCCATATGAGGCTTTCAGAGGGAAATAACTTAGGAGAGGTAGAAGAAGGAATAATTGATAGGGAAGCAGAATATTCTCTTTTAAAAGGGACAGTGGCAAAAGAATTAGAGACTTACTGTACACTGAACATCAGTTTAAGAAAGAAGTAACGTCTTCAATTTGAGCCACTACATGTCATATATATTTAATTTAAAAAGGAGAATGGACATGATGAATAGAAGAAATTGTTGCAAACATCTGCATTCTATTTTAACCTAAAAGGTAAACTCGAATTCAGTAGCACCTTGTCTTTCATACAGTATTCCAAATGCAGTTCATCATTTTGCAAACATTCACTTTTTGTTCATTCTAGTGATTCTTCAGTGGTACATTGGCTTGTCATTTTAATGAAAAACACCACTTAAATTTAGTATAATATCTAGTAATCGCCTCCAGAGGACAGAGTTCAGTAATACCTCCATTTAGTTGGGTGGTGAAACATCTGCTAATATGGATGTTAATTGCACTAAGAAAGACAGTTACCAAATCTCAAATCTTCATAATGCAGGGGAATATAAGCAAAATAAATTTCCAGATCACAGGATATCCTGAGTTGAAAGGGAACCACAAAGATCATCAAGTCAAACTCTTAAATGAATTGCCCATCGGGGTATCCAACCCACAGCCTTGGTATTATCAGCCAACTGAGCCAACCTCAAGGTCATTAACAGCTTCTTGAAACAAGAGTTTTATGCTAGCCAAATGTGAAAGCTGATGAGGATCTTCCATTCAACCTAACCTTGTGATGCAAAAAAAGCCCTAAAAGTTTTTGTATTAGTGACGTCTTAAGGTGGCCACCTAAAACACAGCGACTAGACAAAAATAAGAGAAAAAAAGTAGGTATTTATTTGAAGAGTCTTCAGAAGTACTCCCTGGGCAGTCAAAAGGCTACACCCATGATGGATCCTGGGTCAAAGGTTCTTCACACTTTTATAAGTTTGGTCCATTTGTATATCAGGGTTAATTCTCCAATTATAACCTCAGTTGATGATGTAATTACTCCAGGTTTGTCCCTCCTCTTCAGAGGCTTTTAGTTTACGCATTTTGGGGCCTGGTGCCCTCGAAGAGCAAACCTAGAGTCTTGTTATGTCTAACCAGCATGAAAGAACAGGAGCTAACAGGCCGCATGAAACTTCAGAATTACACACTGGGCAGTACAGGATTTGAAAAATACGAAACTTAAAACCTAAGGCATCATTTACAGCCAATCCTGTGTGACAGTGAACTCCAGAAACGCCATTATCCTTTTGTTCCTCAAAAGGCTTCTGCTTTTAAGAAAAAACTTGCTCAACTCATTCTTGTTTTCAGTTGTCTGGTATAGACAGTCACACTAATCTTTGCAAGCAGACTAACATGAAAGCTCTTTCTCATTCTCCCATCACAAAGAGAAGAAATCTGATCCATCATTCAAATGAATTCTAACCCTGATAGAAGCAAAAAGAGATCTAAGAAAGCTGGACAAAGCACACAAAACAGATCATTAAAGGATCTGTTTACTGATTTTGACCTCTGCATGTCCAAATTGAGTCTTTTAGTTCTGGAAATACCACTTTCAGTCTGAGTGGTATATATATTAAGTTTAATATTGAGCTGCTGGTCAATTTCCATTAGCAGCAAGCAAGCCAATGTTAAGCACATTGTAACACTTAACATAG
>VZTN01013668.1:53479-54673 GCA_013400515.1 Erpornis zantholeuca | reverse complement strand
TGCTATGATTTATCCCTCATTGTTTCCCACCAGGGTTCATCTCTAATTGTCAACTGTTGCCATAGAACCTTGAAACTAACCAACAGGAAAGTGGCTTTCGCCTGAATCTACATCATAGCCATTCTGTAAAGTGTTTAGAAGGGACACTGCAGGTGAGTGTGGCAGGCATTGCCTCTGCTCCCTCTTAACAAAACAAACAAACAAACAAAAAAGAAAAAAGATGGGTTATTTCAAAGCCTTAGAAACATGAATTGCAGAAATCTCCAGCCATATCATTATCCTATTGTCAGTGGGGGATTGTCAGAGCAGAATTTTAGTTAATTAAAGCTAACTCATACATATGTCCTCCATACAGCTGTGAAAGTGTCTAATAGTCAAAAATGTGTAATGAGATTACAGTGGTGATGGACACATGAAAAGGTTCAGAAGTTGTTTGCAATCTGAACCTCCAAGTCTCTGGATTGGGTTTGGAGTTTCATGAAAACAGGTTGATGTGTGAAACAGTGTTGTTACACAGAACTTCAGAAATCAGCTTCTTTGTGTTTTGAATAATTGTGGGGAATTATCATCTTGGTTGTTTTAACGGAGCTAAAAGTGCATGGTAATACAAAAATCACAGTTGATATTTTTAACTAGCGTTACCAAATGCTGACAGTTTGTTCTGAGAGAATGACTGGTCCACAGTTCCGATTTATGTGTTTTGATGTTTGTTTTACTAGGCTTTGTGTAGCTTTAAAATGGGAAGAGTACTGACAGTTTGGAAGCCTCAATCACATATATTTGCCACCATTGTTCTTTTTAGGGTTTTGTTTCCAAGACACTGGATTCTGTTAGTGCTCAGTTTGCTGCTTCAGCTTTGGTTACATCGGAACAGCTGATGGGATTCAAAATGAAGGATGATGTGGTGCTTGGAATTGGGGTGAATGGCATTCTTCAGGCCTCAGGTATGCAGCTGTTTGACAGAATTTGATTGTATCTTGATTCTTACAGTGAAGACCTGTCTGTTTGGAATTGAGTATTTTCTGAAAGATGAGCTTACTGGTTTTTTTTCTGTTGCAGGAGTGTACAAGGGCTTACACCTCAGTAGTACTACACCTACAGCACTTGTCCATACAAGTTCATCGTCAACAGCAGGTTCAGCCTTGTTACAGCCTTCAAATATAACGCAGACTTCGAGTTCCCACAGTGCACTGA
>VZTN01013668.1:25979-48479 GCA_013400515.1 Erpornis zantholeuca | reverse complement strand
GTGGCGTTCCCCAGTACACAGCAGCTGGGCAGGCCCAGCCTGAGCCTTGCCGTTAGGGGGTGGTCTAGAACAACGAGAAGAAAATGCTGATTGAGATGTTTACAGCAGCACTAAGAACTTGGCTGCAACTCTTCAGTGTAATGGGGGCTATTTTTTCAGTAGGGATTAGGGCCTGCAAATATTTTAGCATTAACTTTCTTTTCCCCCCTCTTGAATTATTAGTTAGATGTGCCACATCCTCATGTACATCATCTCCTGACATATGCAACAGCAAAACCACCCACATCCCAAGCTCTGTTAAAACTTCATAGTCTTCTCTTCTTGTCCTGTTTTCACATATCCGCTGGAAGAATTACACCCTGAAGACACCAAAAGAGGGCGTAATGCTTTCCCAGTGTAGGGAGCTCTGCTAGATCTGGAATTATTGTGGTGGTCAGAGACATTAGGAGCAACTTCCATTCCAGTTTGTAAATTGTGTGTTAATCCAAATTCAGGTATTGCCTAGAACTGGTGTTTAGGAAGTGGTAGTAATGTGCAAGTTGTGAAGAAGCTAAAAATCATAGAAGTGGTGCTTTGACGAAACTACCAAAGCCCTATGTTGCTGATTTATAACTAGTTTGGGGATTTTTTCCCTGCTTCTTAGTATAAACATTTTCAAATACTTGGATAGAAGTCATCCTAATCATACACCACTGATTTTTGACTTTTCCTGCAGGTGGTGACAGGCAAGCCGTCTCCAATCTTGCTGGAGCCTGATTATAGCCATTTTTTTAAAAGATATGTCCTCAAATCTAGACTAAGTACAGATGAGAATGGTATTTTCTTTTCCTTTTTGAAACTGTGATTGCAGAAGTGTTTGTGGGGTGTAGTTGCTTACCTTGTGGAGCCTCTGCTGTAAGTAGCTGAAGAGCAGTCAGGGTTGCAGAACTTCCAGCTGTTACTGATTTTCCACTAAGGTGCTGCAGTGAGTTAACATGGGTAGACAGGGTTCTTTTTCTCTAGGTTCATGGGTTCTTTTTCTCTAGGTTCTACTGTGATTCCCATTTTCCTAGTGTCTGTTCGAGCAGTTGTTGTATGTATTCAGTCGTAGTGCTAACAGGCCTCCACTGATCGCAGTGCTGGACAGTAAACACAAATAATTATTTCAGTGCCATTCAGACAGAGATGATGCTCACTGTGTCAAGTGTTCATTTTAAATCCCCATTTCACTTTGTTAGGTCTTCCTGTAAAAGCAGCTCAGGATTTCTTATAGCAGAGTTGTGAGTCATGTGACAGGCATTTTTTGGTTTCTGTAGAAGACAGGTTTGATGAGATGTGAGGTGTTCACAACAATCCTCCTTCATAAATGCTGTTATCTCAGGTCTTCAGGTATTATTAACCACTGGTATTGATACAGATAAAATCTTGTAGTCTGTAGACTTCCTGTCCTTTCTGCTGTGGTTTTTCAGTGCATTGCCAGTCTAAATCAGTCTGCAGCTGTCAGAAATACTTGTCTAGTTGATCTTTTCATGATAGTTTGAAGCAGGAACTGCAGGGAGACAAACCAGTTAGTTGGGGTGAACATCATCCATCTGCTGATGCTCCGGCACAGAGCTGCTGTTCGCTTCTCTTGCTTCTGGGAGATGGTACTTTAGGGATGTGCCAATAATTCTTAAAATACTTGGGTTTTAATAAGCTCTAATTTTCTCTATAGTGTGTTTTTTGTAAAAATGCTTGCAAAAAATATTAATGCAATATTGTATCAAAATGCAGTAAAGTATCAAATGCCCATGAATCCTTTTGGAAGTGCTGGACCCAAAACTAAAAAAGCAGATTTTATGTACAGCAGCTCACAGTAAGGAAAGCAGTAGATTAAAAGCCTCTGGCTAAAAGAGAACAATACAGATTTTACAGATTCTTTACAGGTCAGGTGCCATCGTACAGAAAGTCAATGTACCAAAATTTTGGCATCTCTTCCTGCAGTAACCTGTAACTAACTTGATGCTCAGCCACTGTTCCTGTGAGCACTTTCAGCTTGTGGGTACCTGCTCAATTAACCCACACCATCCTTGAGGTGCTTCCTCCAGACAATGGCCACCTTCAGTGTCAGAGGCATGAAGGGGCAGCAGGAACAATAGGTACAAATAATTCAAAAGAAACTTCCAGTGAATCAAGTGTCAGATAATGTTCCCATTTTCTTACTGCTTCCCAGAGAGATACTGACTAATCCTGCTTCAGCAAGCTGCTGCTGTGCCCAGTTAGCCTGCCAGGCCAGCCGACAGACACTGCCTTCAGGTTCCTGAAAAGCCCACAGCACACTCTGTACTGAGTGCTGTGGTTTAACACCATCAGGCCCCTCAGCCCCACAGAGCCGCTCCCTCACTCACCCCCTGGGGTGGGATATGGGAGTGAACTGGAAAAGTAAAAGTGAGAAAACTCTTGGATCGAGGTAAAGACGATTTAACAGGTAAAGCAAAAGCTGGACACACAAGTAAAGCTAAGCCAGGAGTTCATTCACCACTTCCTCATGGGCTAGCCGGCCATCTCCAGGACAGCAGGGCTCCATCATGCATAATGGTGACTTGGGAAGACAAACACCATCACTCAGAATGTTCCCGCTCTGTCCTTCTTCCCCTAGCTTTATACACTGAGCATGACATGGTATGGCCTGGAATATCCCTTGGGTCAGGAGGGGTTGACTGTCCCAGCTGTGTCCCCTCTCAGCTCCTGGTGCACCCCCAGCCTCCTCCCTGGCGAAATGCTGCCAGAAGCAGAAAGGGCCTTGACACTGTGTAAGCCTCACTCAGCAATAACAGAAACATCCCTTGTTACCAACACTGTTCTCAGCACAAAGCTGAAACACAGCCCCGCACTGGCTACTGGGAAGAAAATTATCTCTACCCCAGCCAAAACCAGCACACTGAGACTCCCAAAAGTTTCCTAGTGTGCCTTTGAATAATCCATTTGTTCCCCTCAGGAATAACATGAATAGTGTGTATCAGATTATTCATGGTCAACTTTAATCAAGCTTTAAGATAAAGCAGTAGTTGCTTAGAATTTTAGGCTTGAAAAATGGAACAAATGCTGCCCAGAGAAAGCAGCAGCATGCATCGTTAGAAGTCTATTTACAGTGCCTCTGGGGCTATGGCTGTCTTGGCTGAGTTGGCATTGTGAGCCAGTCCCACAGAAATCATCCTTGTACAGATTTGACGTTAAATCTTCCTGAACTTGCACCTTTCCTGGCTCTGCTTCCTAAGACTGACTGCTGGTGTCCCTCAGAGCAGCCACCATGGACAAGGCAGGCCTTCTCCCTTCTCCTCTCCCTGCCCTTGCACTGAGACATCACTAGATAAAGCAGGTGACTGTGTTTTCCCTCCTGCCCGTTGCTGTTCTTTGTCTTGTGTTATTTCTTAGTACAGTCTTGCTCTTGATTTCAGTTTAATTTGTAATTGGAAGTGGCTTGTATACAGCTCTGTAGCTTGGCTGGCTGAACTAAATAAGGCAAGAAGTCAGAAGGACTAACAAGATAGCTGAAATCGCTCCTCTGCAAGGTTGTGAGGAAAGAGAATTGTGAGCTCACAGTCCACAACAAACCAGTTTTTAGAAGGAATTCATTTCATACACCACCACAGCAGCAGGTGGAAGGCGCAGGTCAGGAGCCACAGCAGGTCAGACAGTGCTGGTTGGGCTGACCTGGCCTGCAGTGATGGAACATGTGTTGGGATGGAGATCTGCACACATTTTCTGTGAGTTTATTCATGACTAAAAGCTTTCATGTGCTTCTTTCCTAGGTAGCCTGTAGGCTCTGGGGCAGTATTTCATGCTGGCTCAGCTTCAGCCAGAGCAAAAAGCGTTCCAGTGGCCTGCACAGTGCAGCAGGTCTTGGTGCCCAGTGGCAGGACCAGGGGCATGAACTGAAACACAGGACGCTCCCTCTGAACATCGGGGAACACTTTTTCACTCAGGGTGACTAAGCACTGGCACAGTGTGAAGTCAGCAGCTGTGCTGATTCCCAGCATGCCAGCAGCATAATAGAGCAGGATTTCATTTTGCATAGGTTCCAGTCCAGCTGCTGATTACCTTTCAAAAATCACTAATTCAGTCACATGCTGCTATTTGTTAAGGCTTAAACATCTAACCAACTGTTGGTGAATCCAGGGTATTCTGTGGACAAGTTAATATTATCTGATTCTCATGCACACCTGGTGCTGATCTTTAGCATTCAAAACTATGGCTTCATTTTCTTTAAGCAATTCTTATATAGGTAATGTAGCATAGAATTATTTTTTGCCATCAAAAAAAATTGTGTAAGCTGTACTAGAAAAGCAGAAGGAAATTATATCAGCGTGTTGCCTACATTGACATCATATATGTATTTTGCTCACCATATATGACCAATTTCTTTGAAAATTAGCATATACGTCTGAAAAATAAACTGTCTTACAGTGAGTGAAAGTTAAGGTTAAAAATTAATTACTGTGAAAGTAGCACTCAAAACTAGCTTATTTCGCATATATTTATTCAGAAATCAAAGATCTTAAGATGTTTTTATGGATTCTTGTTGTGTTTTTAAAGTTAATCTGGCTACAAACCTCATAGCAAGTCTGGTTAAAAGTTAAATATGGTTTGAGGCCAGCACAGAGTATAAATATACATTTGCTGATATCAGTCCTAATTGTGTCTCATTTCAGAAAGGTCTTTGCAGCTTAAGGATTCCCTGTTTAAATACCCGTTTTAAATACCCGCTAAACTCTGGGGGAGGAAGGTGATCCTGGTCTGAGGTCAATGGGAGCAGTCATGCTGAGGCAAAGGGACAGGAGCAGCTATTTGTCAAATGAGCAAGCCCACGTCCCTTGGGAAGGGATTTTACTGCATTTGAATTCACTAAAAACCGAAGCCAGAAGGAGCTTTCAGAAGCAAGGGCTGATTTGTGGAAGGATCAGAGATTCCTGGCCTTGGTCCGGGAGCTCTTGTTAGTCACGGACAAGCTGTAACTTCTAAGGAGTGACAAACTGTGCTAGATGGTGGCTCCCTCTGAGCTCTCCTTTCAAATCAAATCACTTCATGTTGGAATATCTCAGCATACAGAGACTAAGGAGCCATGGTTACTTTTGGAGAGTGTGCTCACAGCCTGGCTTCAAGAGGGTCTGAAGGCATCTCCCTTGCAGCCTGTGTCCTCCTGTCTGAGACATGGAGGTTGCCACATCCACTTATATTGTTTATAAACAAATAAAACAGACAACTGTCACCCTTTCTTCCACTTTTTAATGTTGTGATTGTTCTATGCAGAACATGGAGCTTGCATAAAGAAAGAACTGGATTGAAGTAAATTAGAGGTGTGAATGGCAGTTAGCAACTTCTGAGCTTCAGCTGAAGGTATCACAAGTTTTCCCTTTGTAGTTTTCCCTTTGTAGTGCTGGATAAGTTCCTCACCTTTGCTACATCCTGCAGTGAAACGAATGCAGGGGTATTGCTCACATGAGAGCAGTAACTGATGTTAAAACCTGGAATATGGTGTCAAAATGTTGAAAGTGCTCTGGGTTTGAAGCACTAAAGATCTTACAGATTTCACTGTGTATGCTGTAATGAAGTCAGTTTTGATTTGCAAGGGTGAATTATATTGTAAAAGTAGCATAGCAATGAGATAGAAAATACTTTAATTGAAGCCACCCTCTGAGGAGCACCAAACCCTTGGCTAGCCTTGGCACTGTCATCCCCCTGTGTCTCAGTGCATAATGACTACATAAGCAATGGAGAAACCTCACGATTTTGAACTTGAAGATTAAAGCAATCCTTATTTACAGTTACACCCAGTGACCATTGTGCACAGGAAGTGTGTGATTATAAAAGTACTGTTAGGACAAGTCTTACAAGTCTTCCCTACCTGCCTGTAGTTGTTGGATTAGGTAAACTGCAACAATGCCCCTGCAGGGATGCAGAGCAGACCATGGCTTTGTAAAGTGTGCAGAGCAGTCACTTCTGGGGGCAGAGTCAGGGGTTTGGGGGCTCTGAAGAACCTCTCTAGATTCTCAGAAAACCTGGAATCTCAGAGAAGAATTTTGCTCTCGGGGCACTTTCAACTGGAACACAAGCAACATCTGTTTTAAGACTAAATAGTATTGGCAGACAATATCTTATAGGACAAAAAAAAAAAAATATTGTTCTGTTAGCAACCATTATTCTTTGAGCCATAGGGCTTGGTTTGTTCAAGTGAATGCATCTTGTCCCAAGTCAGACTCCTGGGTAGTCCCAAGAAAAGCCACACTAGGCTGAAGATGTGACACACAATCTATGGGAGACCTGTGCAGTTCTGGAGTGGCACCTGGAGGCTAGGCTGGCTGCCCTGGCGCTTTTCTCTTGACCCTGTGTTTACACTCCCCATCCTCTTCCCTCTGCCCTGTCCCTTGTGGGTTCTGCCAGTGGCAGTGGGTGGCTCAGGCACTGCTCCTCCTGCATGGCTGTGGAAGGACAGGGGCTGAGGAGAGGTGCCTACAAGTGCAAGGTAAGGATGAAGAGGACATGGCCTGAGCATCTGTAATGCCTCCATCACAGATGGATGTTCAGCTCCAGCCTGAGTTTATGTGCAGGTGATACATCTCACGAACAACAGCTACTGGTAAGCAACGTTCCTTCTCCCCAGTGAGCAGAGGAGTCTGTCTTTGCACTGACAACACCTCACACCAGATTCAAACTCCTCATTTTTGAAGCCTTGAGACTCCATTGGAGCAGACAGCTGGAAATTCAGAGCAAAAAGTACTCACTTCTCTATGAAAGCCTTCCTACAGCCAGCAAAAGGATAGCTCTGCATAAGACTAAAGTAGATTCATTTTGGGAGGCAGGACAGTATTTAATCAAAAGTAGAGCAGAAGACATCAATCTGAGACAGGCATTGAAGGAAAGGGCTGCAGTGAACTCCCCCATTTCTGGCCAGCACTTTTGTAATGCATTCAGATTTTTCTAGTTCCTCCTGCAAAGGCCACATATAGTTCTGCAATTCTTTTAAGTAGCATCAAGGACATTGTGTTCCAGTTCCGCATCCCTGATGTATCAATTAATTTGAGTGACTTGGAACTCTTACCTTGAAGCTGTGCACATAATGTTGACATTAAAAAAGAAAATGCTGCCAACATTTGATGAAGTGCCAAACAGAAAGTGCTCTGTTCAGGCTCACACCAACCACCTCATTGTTCCCATCCTATCTCACAGGATAATCAAAAGTGCCTGGGTGATTCTCCACCCTTTCCTCATTTTCTCTGCAGGGAAGCATGAGATCAGCAGCTTTCTCCTTTTGTTCATTTTTGTCCTTTGCATGACCGCTATTTGTTTTGATTTATTAGAATTTATTTTCTTAAATAGAAAAAAAATCATGGGGTATAATGCAGGGATGCCTGCAACCCAGGGAAGCTGCCTCTGGAGACCCCCTGTAGCCAAGTCTATTCCCCAGAATTGTTCAGAGAATTATGCAATTGAATATTGGGTTTCTGCTTCAAATTTTGCTATAGAAATTTCCTCCTGGCTGTAGAAGCAGCATGGGGAGATTAACCTGTCTGGGCTGAAGAAAGCCTTGGTGAATACCACTGTAGTGATTAGCAGGTTTGTAATTGCTAATTTGGTATTCCAGTATTTAGTGATGTCTCTGGAAATAGGAGGTGTTAGTGATGTAAAAATATTTACAAACAGCTCCCAGCTAGCCAGTAAACAAAGACACAAGTCTATTAGTGCCAGGCAATAAATTCCCTGCTCATAACATGTAAATATGAGAATCAAAAATAGCAGAAATCTGCAGGATTTAAGAGCAGTTTTAGCAAAATAGGAAGCACACTTTGCATAATTATGTCATTAATTACTATAACTAATGGGACTGTTACCAATTTTAGAGAGCTTGGTCACCATGCCAAGCCAATTTATTTTAATCTGTGAAGTTTTTGGCAATGTCAGATAACAAACCATATTTAATTCCTCATGTAAAATCAGGAAATACATCTGCACATTACAAACCCATAAGCACTAGCCATAAAAAAATCAACCCTTGGTGGGGAATTCTTTTTGGTAAAAATTCCTGTGCATCATAAACTCATGAGTCTCTATTATGAATCCCTTCCTTTCCCAGCTGTATACCAAATGCCTTAAACTAAATGGGATAAGAGCTGCTGGCCACAAGCTATTTTACACTGTTCAAGGCGAGACAGGCCAACAAGGAAAGTGCCTGAAGTGGGGCCTGGGTAGCCACTCTTCTGGCAGCACAATGTGTACTTTTAACTCCTGGCAGAATAACAAAATGAAAGAACTTGAGGTCCAATCAATCCCCAGCAGTAAATACCAGGCATTGACCTTAACAACACTTCTTTGGTACATCTAATAGCAAAATGACATAGAAGGTGATATTTCCATTATGATTCATTTTCTCAGCCTCAGAGGTACCTGTCATTGCTACCCTGTATCCTAGTTCTGTGGATTCCCACTATTTTTTATCTAACTCCAACAATTTTCTGGTCTTATTTTTATTATTCTGTCAAAACTGCAAAGGAATATAGCTGGCATATGCAGAGTAATCTGAAGAGATTATCAAAACTGATAAATTTCCAACTGTTAATCTTTTTCTCTGCCAGATTCTGCTTTGAGTTGCCTTCCATTCTGCCTATTTAATGCTGCTTCCTTCCCTCTCTGAGACAGCCTCTCTCCTCATGGGGATTCGAGCAGAAAGGGAAGCAAGGCAAGTTTTCCATGCTCTGGTTGCACCCATGGTTCCTGTGATGAGCAGGGAAGTTGTGTCCTCCACAGCAGTGCCCAGGACTCTGTCGGTTTAGTGGATTTTAGTTTCATGCCGTGAGGGATTACTCTAATCTTCAGGTACATGGAGCAGAGGTAATTCACCTTTTAATCCATATTTAGCAAAAGCCTTTCAGCACACCTCTGCAGTGCAGCTGACTGCCTGTAGTGTTTGAGTACCAAATGCTATACTGGATAAAAAATAGAAGTTCTGGAACTCAGGGAACACTGGAGTTTAGAGCCCAGGCATTCTGCGTGATACTGATTTCTGTCTGTATATTACTGCTCTGAGCTGGCAATGGTTCACAGAGCTGCAGATCAGCCATTCTAGGCATAGACACTGTTGTAAATTAAAACAGTTTATTAAAAAAAAGAAAAGAAAAGGCTCACTGTGACTTGACTAATAAAGGAACTGCATTGTACAGTAAATTGAGGTAGTTGAAAAAGATAGGTATGACTTAAATGCTTCAGGGCTACACACATATAATACACTTGGGCTATTCTTTGTTCCTGTAGTCACAAGTTAAGAGCTTCTTGTAACTCTTAGTAATATTTGCAGCCCACTTTGGGGAAAAAATCTTTTCTGACCTGCCTTACCCCTTTAGCTGTTATAGTCTTCAAGCCCCCTGGAACTGTAAATGTTCTTAGTCCTGAAAATTCTTCTACTGGCCTTATCTCTTAGTGTGTTGTGCTTGAATCATAGTTGAATAATTGGTCTCAGTAGAGAATATGAAAAACAGAATCTTAGGGAAAGTAAATTAATGCATTCACTACTGCAGGTACAGTCCACTAATGAAATTATGAGAACAGGGCATAATTCAGCTTTTTATTCAGCTGAGTCTGTATCTCTGAAAAAATCACTTCCAAAACTAACTCCTTTGACTGCTAAAGTGAAAGATAAATGAAAAAGTGTTCTGAAAACCAGATTTATTTTAACTGTCAAATTGTGAAGACAGTATTTAGTATTTTAAACTTAGTGGCACATATATTACTCTTACAGAAATCCATTAAGTTACTACATGAATTTGGTGAAGTTGAATCCACCCAGAAACCAGACATTTCCATACAAGTTATGAAAATAATAAAAATAGATTATTTTTTAAAAAAATATAATAATACAAGAATATTTTTAAGTTATTGAGTAAAATTAGGAAAGTGTATAATACCAATGATGTAATAATTTCTGAGCTACAATAACAAGAAGTATGCTTGGATGAAGACTATCTGTTATGCATCTGACAGTGCCACATATAAAAGAAATACTGACCTAGCAGCAGGGTTAGTTTTTGTTTAAGGGGCAGCTGAGAAGGTCTCTTCAGTGGGTGACCATAGAACCCACTGGAAAACTCAGGGTCCCTTTTATTCTCCCTTAAACCCCTTACAACAAAAACACACTGTTAGGAAATGCCACATTCCCTAGGTCTCAGTGGATAAGTGCCAGCTGAGCAGGGAGCAGCCCTAGTACCACAAAAAGAGAAGGATAAACTCAGGGGCACAGGTGGTTCTGGTTCAGGCTGCAGTGGGTGCAGAGAAATCAAGAGCTTCTCTGAGGCAAAAGAGAATTTCTCCACCACCAAATCAAAACCACTCTGGCCACTGTCCTCAAAGCCAATATCCTGTACTCCTCCAGTGCAATGTGGTTTGTACTGGAAATTCAGATGTGACTGCTAGCACTGATCCATCTGAGGAGCAGACCTTTGAAACTGTGGTTGTAAATAATTTTGGCGAGATTTTAAAGTGAGTTTCACTGAATGTGTGATCTAAAATCTTAACCATCTGGCCCCAACTGATGAAATGGGAGTGAACAACTATTCTGAGGTAAAAATAACGCGGTGCAGGACACGGACACAAGGTCCAGGAGCCAGAACAAAACTTGCTGCCCAGCAAAGTGTTTAGTCTCCACAACAGCCCTAGATGATGACATACACACAAAGGGACCAGGACCATGTCTCTTTCATTGCAATAGGGCAAAATGGTTCACTCAGTTACCTCTTTCTACAGACACCAACAGCCAGCCAAATCTCAGCTTTGCAACATAAACTATCATGGCCCAGTTTCTTGATAGTGTGTTAGAAATCATGCTCTCTAAACTGGCCTTTTGATTTATTAAGTCTGGGATAAAGCAGCTTTTATCATCAAAGTATTCAAGTTTAGAAAAAGAGAGTTTGTTTAATATGTTTGATTACATAATTGAGGCTGTGGGTAAAATGGTATCAAATCACCTAAACAAATACACTTCTATGTTTAATAGTATTCTCTAAGAACAAAGATGGCATCATCTTAAGAGTAATATTAGTTTTAAAGTGACAGTTTTCATTCTGTTTATAATTGCTCAGCTCAGTGTGATAAACCTTTCTCTCAAATTATGCTTATGCACAGACAAAGGAAACCAGCCACATCAAAAATCTGGATAGAAATAATATAGCATAGATAAATCTGAAGTTTGGCATCTGCTGGAGGTTCAGAGCTTGTTTAATTCTTTAGATTAAGCAGTTTGTGGTCCATTGATGTCATCAGTAGAACAGGCACAACTTTCAGTTTCAAAAAATGCCTGATTTAAAGCTCAAAGCTTATGGCAATAACTATTGCTGTAGCACAGGAGACTGCCACACAGAGTTGGAATCTGTGGTGTGTTTTAGTATTTTGTCAGCTATATGATCAAAACGAAGAATTTCAGAAGAAAAACCTTCTGAGTTTTGATTGATTTAACATTTTGCTTGTGCTCCAGTGATAATCTGTATCTTAGAAAGTAAGACTCAGGAAGGGGAACAAATTGTGTCCACCAAGAAATCATCTATTCCGTTCTTCATTTCCATAACCATCCTCCTTGTTTGTCAGAGCTGCCAGCGGCCTCGGCACGTTTGTGTGGGCGCGCACCAGCGCAGCCTTGGTGACCACAACCATCACTGTCCCTCGGGGCCACGGCCGGCCAGAGGGCAGGGTCCTTTCTGCAGAAGGCTTGTGTCACTCTGGGTGCCTTGGGAAGAGGGGTGGGGGGAGGAGATAGCCCAGGAAGAGGAGACGGATGTGGGTAAACTCTGAACAAACCTGGAGAATGAAAATTAGCAGCCTCCTTTGCAGTTTCCTTGGCGCCGGCACTTCCCGCTGGAGCGCAGCCTTTGGCAGCCGCCGGGAAAGGCAGCTTGTCAGACGCCTTGTCTTGCTGCTTTGGAGGAGTGCCTGACTGGAGCTGGAGACAGCAATCAGATGCCATCAGCCAAACCCGCTTTCAGGCTTTTTTAGGCTCATATTTCCAACTGTTTGTCCTTGTTTCTCTCCTGGTCTATGGCTCACAGATCTCCCTCCCAAGCTGCTCACCAACCACCGACTTTTCTCCTACTGTTCCTTTAGACTTGACCGCTGCCCTGGGTTGTCTCTTGTCCTTCTGCTTTACCTTATTGTTTCTCTTGATACAGACAACATTAATACAGTTGTCTGGTTTAGAGACTTCAGAAGCCTCAAAGGCATTGCAAGAGGATACAGGGGCTTGCCCTGAAGGGATTTGTCTGCTTGCAGCACAGGCCAGAGCTCATCAAAGAACATCTTTTAGCTATTTGGTAGCATGAAAGTGCACAGTTTGTCTCAAGTCAGGTCCTGACAGACATGGATCATCATAATCATTAAACCAATAACCATGACTGCAATTAATTTGGACTTCTGTAAGCAGGCATGTGAGGTTTGGTGATACAATCTCAGTCCTAAAAATATAACATAATATGCTTCAATGCTCTGCATTGAAGATTAAGTTTTTTAATAGAGGCAACACAGACATACCAGCTCCCTTTCACTGGGAATCTGCATTTTCATTTTTCACCTTGGATTTAGCAGTACTAAAGTAATCCTGCACCTCTGCATCGGGCAGGTGTAGGAAACAAGAATTATTTTATATAAGTAAAGGCGCCAAAAAATGGGTTAGATGATACACTGAGTCTAGCTATGTAATTATCTCCTTGCTGATGGTCTCAAAAAATCCTCAGAGGAAGTCAAGTGATAACAAACATTATTTCTCAGGGATTTACTGCCTTCTTTCATTCCCTATAAATCAGGGTGACAAGATAATTTTATGGAACACTCTATAGAGAAGAAGATGTAGATTCAGCAAAGATCCACAGAAAGAGGCAAGCAACAAGGCAAAGCAGTAAGGAACATAACATGCACAAAAACTCTACTGAATATTGACATACCAGAAAACCAAATATTCTGACTGGAATTAGGACCCACTTTGAATAAAATGCAGTGCTGGAACTATAGCAAGAATAGGAGAAATCTTGCTGACACTTGGGCACCTGGAGCTGTTACCAATGATGATCCCAGAGCAGGCTTGAAAGAACTCTCAGCAGCAAGAACAATTTGATTGAAGGTGTTGAATGTCTTCAGACACTGCCTTTTCTAACAGGACTGCTACATTTAACCTGGAAGTTTCGTGGAGATATCTCATAATCTGTCCTTCTATAATACATCCAGCTCTGCCAGATCAGCTGGGCAAACAACTTTCAGTGATGAGATTATTTGTATAAAATCGCCATTAAAATTGCATTCACTGGAGTGTGGAAACCTGTCAAGGTTTTGTGCCTTTTTAGATATTGACTGTTTCAACAGAAAAAAATGATGGGATATATGGCCTCCCTTTCAGTTACTATGAAGTTTTGTGGGTACTGGGAATATTTGCCTTCCATTTATGCTTGGTCTAACAGGCACTATAATGAAAATATTTGATTGAATTAGATGCAGAAGATAACCCAGCTGGTGACTTTCTATCTTGTCAGGAACATTAAGCCCATTACCTGAAATAAATTGCTTGTTCAGTTTCATATGCCTGCTGGGGCTAAACACCCTGTTACTATAGAATGGAAAAAGACAGATTCAGCAGCAACCACAGAAACCTGGCCCAAAATAATTTGGCAGAGATTAGGCCTTGGGTTGGCACAGTGCCTGGGAGTGAATTACATCCATGCCATTGGACTTAGTGGCCTTTCTCATGTGGACATTACTTTATGCTCCTAGAGTGACTTAGCATCTACCTCCATTTACCTACTTATTTCCTCAAATACCTTAAAAATACCAATACCACAGCTATCAGAAGATTTCTAGTGATGACGTGTTTGGCACCCAGAATTCTCATCTCTCTAACCTAGTTTGGCTTTTATGCCTCTCTTTGATAGTCATTTTGGATAAATGCTGCTGTTCTCTGTCCTTCCCACTACATTTCCTGGTACAAATTTCTATCAATTCACCGTGAACATGGCTTTTTGGCCAGCTCTCAAGCTTGAGAAAGTTTCAGTGAAAGTACAGGAAAGGGAATTCTAGTCAGAAAAGTACAGAGATTAGGGGGAAAAGTACCCAGAACAGAACTCTGACTTTCTGCCAGGAGACTGACTTTGCACTGGCTGGCAATGGAGCTGCACTGTCTGAGAGCAGCTGTCACTCTGTGGGAAGGAAAGGATGAGCCATCATCAAGGATGTGCAGCAGGCCTTCCTGGGCCACCATTCCCTGTGTAGGGAGTATCACAAGGGATATCAGGACTTCAAAGAGAGGAGCTGTCTCACCAGTCACAGCCAGCACTAAACTGGGTTGTTTTCAGTGCTGGTGAAGCATCACAAGTACCTTTTTTTTTTTTTTAAGTTTCATCTTGAAGGCTTTTATTCAGGATATGGCAAATGGGATCACTGTGACCTCAGCTCAGCTCCACCTGCTGATAGAGACTTTATTTTTGGCCATAATGTCACAATTGCTTTAAATAATTGAGACTGAAAACCTCCAGGATGATTCCTGCAATGGAAATCCTAATGCTTCCTGTCGCATCCTGCTCTGGGACAGTGTGTAGAAGGAAGATGAAAACCTGCACTCAGCCTGCAGGGAGGGGAAGGCTGTGTGTGGACACTCAGCTGCTGTCTGCAATGCAGGGCAGGTTCCTGATCTGGCCCTGGATTAGCTGGGCAGGACTCCACTGTTTCTCAGAAGGCAGATTTGTCCTGGCACAGCAGCTGCTCTGTGCTGTGGTGTGAGACAGAGCAGTGTCAAGCTCCAGAGGGCGTGTGCTCAGGGGAGAGAAAAGCAGCAAGAGGAGGCAGAGCAGAACAGAGGTGCAAAGCTTACATGAACCAGATCAAGGGTCTCTAAATTTGCCTCCTCCTTCAGTTAACTTGGAATCAACACCTTACATTTTTGAAGGATAGATCTGACCACAGACTCCTACTTCCTTAGGCTGAACTCAAGTAAGCAAAAAAAGTAGGACTGGCTGAAAACAAATAAAACCCACACACATTGTGCTTTTTGGCTCTGATCCAGTAGGGTGTGCACTCAGCAGCTTTTACAAAGACTTGAGACATACTTCTTAGCAAGAAAATCCCTGGAAGTGAAAATTCCCACACGACTGTCAGACTCCAGGAATGAGGGGTTGGAGGAAAAAAACCTGATGTTGCAAATCTTGCTGTGGACTGGAGGCAGCTGAGAACACCCAACTGCAGGAACACATGAGCCTGTCAAGTCTGGATTCTTTTCCTTATTTGTGCTATGGACAAGGACCACTGCAGCCAATGTCTAGCCCATCTCAATCCACACACAATACAACATGACTGCTGTTTCATGTCAGTAATGGTGGCTTTCTGTGTCAGTTTATAGGCAGGTTTCTTGAAAGACATCTGGTTTTGGCTTTTGAACAACAGCCAGCACTCACTGAAAGCACTGTAGAAAGTTTCTTAGTGACTTAGGAGTTGCCTGTCCTGTTCCCAGTGCACGTTGCCCCTGCCACTGATGGCACAGGCACGTGGGCACTATGACTAAATTTTAACTAACTGAAGGTCCATGGACATTAAATTCACATCCCACTCTTGGAAATTATTTCTCCCTAGTGAAGCTGGAAATAATAGTTGTGAAGTGCATTGACCAAGAGAGCTTCAGAGATGCTACCCATATTAAACATTTCAGTGGAGGAAACCTCACTCTGTAAATGCCACTCATGCCCTAAGCAGCTTTTTCAGTGAGGAGCTCCTACTGAAACTGATGGAGAGATAAGAACAGCCTTGTTAAGAACAAGGGATATATTTAATTGGAAGTAATCCTAGATAAATTGAAATTACTTGCAAATTTTTGTTTATTTCAACCGGATGGGACCGTGGCCACTTCTGATGGAGTGGAGATGAATCATGCATTTTTCACATGTTTTAGTGCAGGAATTCAAAGCAAGGCATCCCTCCTACCATGCATGTAATAAAGCATAGTCACTGTTCTACTGTTCCCAGCCTCTTTACGGCCACGAGTTAGGCAGAAATCAGCTGCTATCTGATCTCACATGTTAACTTTGATGCCCAAGTTGTATTCTATGACCGAAGAATTCAAACTCATGTGCAATTATAAATTAATTAACACAGATACAATTCAACACTAAGCAAAAGGGGTATATGTCAGTCTACAAATACCTTAGTGTTAAATTTCAAAATTCCTAAGTGACTCTCCACAGTAACACATCTGGAAAGCTCAGTTTTTGCACTCTCTGGTGATACTCACAGAGCTGAATCCAAGTCCTTGTTCTAGTCACTCTTCCTAAGCAGTTGTTCTCACCTACCCCATGCCTTTCTGAAGCCAGCAGGCCTCTGTACAAGAATCAGCAACTCTCTTCTCATCCTCAACAGCAGAACTGAGCCAAAGCAAGAAAGAATGAAAGAAAGAAGGGAAGAAAACTCCTCATTTCAAGTAATTCAAATAGGTTCATCAAATATAGTGAGGAAAGGCCCCACAGAAATGTATTTGTAACACACAGGATGTCAAAAAAAACAGGTCAGTGACAGAGGGAAAATTACTTGAGCAAGTTAAGTGTCCAAATAATCCATTGGGATTTGAGTTGGCAAGAATGCTACAGGACTAGATGTAGGCTGTGAATCAGCAGCTTTGGAATGCCAGCACAAAAAGAATGGTGAGAGTGATCCAAGGGGGACAGAGGCATGCAGAAGCTGCTCCAAGACCATTTTAGCAAAGCACGTGTTTCTAAAATATATATATATGTCCCTATGATGGTAAAGTAATGGTTCAAATGCTTACTGGCTTAGTTCCTCAAAGCATTAATTGAGGTCAAAAAGACTTCCTGATGTCTTGAACAGATTAAATCCACTGCTGAGCAGGCACTAAGGCAAAATTTAAAATTAAAAAACATGTTTTAGAAAGACCTATTTGCTGGAAGTAAAATACTGAATTACTGCTACTTAATTTCCAAAATCTGCATTCCATAGACTGATTTCTGTTTTGGCTGGCACCAGAGCAGGCTGAAGAAAAAGTGGAGGGGGGTGATCCCATGCTCTTGGCAATGTGGTGCCAAGGGCAGGATTCTTTTCAGTGGGTGGGGATAAGAGACATGCTGAGGGCATTTGTTCCCATCTAACTTTGGCTGTTTGCTAAGGATTCTTAGGATAGATGTGGGTCCAGCAGGAGGGCTTGGCCCAACTTCACCCTGCCCACTGCTCTCTTGCCCTGGCAATGGGGGATGCAGGATTACTGCTCTACCCAGATTTCATTACTCAAGATATTTTGGACTTTGTGAAAAGATATTCACAGGTCAGTGAGAGTCCTTATACCATTTTCTTTTAGGCAGTATCACTCATTTCTTTACCTCTGTGAGAGGTAAGTGATAGTGAAACACTTTTTGTCCTCTTTGGTCCATTTGAACTCATAGCCCCTGTGCCCTTCTAGAGAAAAATCAGACTAGGTTCACTAGAGAAAGCAAATTATGTTTCTGTTTCTAGAAACAGGAAAAGCACATGATACTGCTGGAAGAATTATGTTTATTTTCTTGAATTGAGCCATACTTCAGGATATTTTGCAGGGATTAAAATACATTTATTTAACTTCAAACATCTCTTACTGATTTTATGATTGTCTTTTCTTTCCTTTTTATCTTGAATGGGAAAAAATAATTAATTTATAAAATTCTAACAATGGCTTTTTCTCCAACTTTCAACCCAGAAAAAAAACTTTAAAATAATTTCTCTATCAGCTGACTGACTGTGAGTGTACTCTGGTCTCCTCAGCATACAAAGACACCACTGTCAATAGTCAGAAAACACCTCAGCACTTCAAACAGAAATCACATGAGAGGACCTTCCTGATGCCCAGATGGGTCAGTTGGCAGGAGGACTGATAGTGATGAGTAGCCTACTTTGCATGTGTTTATAATTACCACACAGGCTGCTTAGGACATTTTTATTTATTTGTTCTTGTGACTCTCCTGTCAGCAAAGTCAAACATTTTTATGGCTTTCATAATGTACCAGAAGATACATTTTCCCTGAAATCCATTTCAGCACTACGAGGCAGGAATATTCCTTTCACCAAGGAAGCAGGAACTGTTTTCCTCTTTCAATTAGAAATTAGTTCTAGCTTTGACTAGTTCCTCAAATTACTTTGATGTAGTCCAGAATAGCAATGCTGAGTTCTTTTCAGACAGCAGGATAGCAACACTTCTTTTTCTATGCTAGTGAATTCTCTGGATGTCATTTGGATGCAGAGAGTAAAAGCAAAAGAAAACAATCAAGAATATATTACGAGAATTTCTAGTGTTCTGTTCTACTTCTCAGGCAAAAACCTCGCATACAAGATGGTAATACACTGACCATGGGCTGTGGTCAGGAGAACATTGTTTTCAGAGGACAGTTGCAAAGCTCCATTCCTTAGATTGGAGCTGCCCTCTGGGGCATATGGATAAATGACATTCCTTTCAGTCCCACTGTGCCCAAACTAAGATTTAAGGGAAATTTAATAACAGTCTCTGTGGGCTCTGCACTCACTGCATTTGTAGCTGCAGCTGCCTGACTGAAGGGAGAAGCAGCAGAAGCATTTTTCCCCCACTGCTAACATAACTTGAAAAGACCACAGGTAGGACGAGAAGCTGATGTCACTCTTGTGTTCAGACTGCCCTCACTGCTGCCCAGGTTGCTGCCATGTGTGACAAAAGTGGCAGTTCATGTTCTGAGGACACCTCTGTGCTGGGAATTGGCCCATGGCTCTTTGCAGAACAGCAAGAAAATACCTGGCAGCAATGTGCTGCTGCCAGTGGGAGAACTGACCCAAACTGTTAGAAACATAAATTATGCCTCCCATTGCAAAGCACCTGGGCATTTAGAAATTTGGAAGGGTTTTTTTTATTATTGTTTCAGCATGAAAGGAAGCTCCTCAAACAACTGCCAGTCTTTTGTTCCAGTTACTGAACTGTGAAACTAATTCTAGCCTTGTAAAAACAAAACATGGCTCCTGTTCAACACCTCTCCTCTGATAAAAAACTTGAAATAATGTAAACAAAACTAAATAAAACAGAATAAAAAATTACCATGTATATTTCACATAAAGTGAACCTGCTATGCCTTCTAAACACTTACAAGGCAGTATGTGATCTGCTTTTGATTAATCACTTCTTTAAGTAAGACAGATATTTTAGTCTCCAAAGTAATAGGCAGAAAAGACAAAGTAAAACAAGATGTAAAAATACCCAACCAACTCTATGCCTAATGGTTTATGTTTGCAGGTCAAATAAAGCAGAACTCTTTGTAACCCTCTCTGAAAAGCTTATGGGTTTGGATACTATCTCATCTAGCAGAAAATTACTGAGAAATGTTAAATTTAAGAAAGACTTCACCAGCAAAATGTGACACCTCAATAAATGGATTAAAATAAGTTGGTCTGCATCTTGAACTGAAGATCAGCAGTGTGGCTCTGTGTTTGATCCTTTGCCAGTTGTGCCACTGGGAATTTGTGTTTGCACTTGTAACCCAGGAAGGGAAATGGCATGCAAGGAAGAAAAGTGCTGGAAAGGCTCATTAATACCTCTGTAAATAGCAGTTCTTGCCTTGTAAAGGCACTGGGAATGCATTTTCCATGAAGATTGGGTGAATACCCAAGCACTCTCAGCATTCATGGGCCCTGTATTGCTTTACAAACTTTATAGAGACATACAAGGGAAAAGTAAAATGCATCTGCAAAATATCCCAGTTGACCTGCAGCTAGACTTATTCTATTAATTAACATATTTTTACTGAAAGGTCTCTTTACATGCATCCCAAGGTAGCCACTAGCTAAAGTAAAAAGCCAAGACTTGGTTTTGCTGGTACAAAACAGAGTGGATGCAGAGCACACAGAATGATTATGAGTTTGGCTGGGTCTACGTGAATATTCTGAATATTCTTTCCCAGACTGAATTGCAATATCAGGGATGACAATGATAATTTCACCTTGAGAAGCTAAAATACATGCTCTAAGAAAAGAAAACAAAACAGTTTGTACGTTCCAAACAGAATGAAAAGATTTCCTTCACTCACTAATGGTAGTTTGTGCAGAATTTCCCATGGTAGATTGTCAGACAGCTGGCAATCAGCATATTGCCAAAACAATATAATACAGTCAGTTGTACAGACCTGATGTTTGTGACTTGAAATTTTATAGCTTGCTAGAGCAAATGTTTCAAGTCTTGTCAGTGATACATTTGTTCTTCTGACAAAATAATTAAGCATTCTGTCAAAAGGGATATTTTATTGTGGCAACCTCAGAAATAAGAAAACATCTATGACACACATCCATTGCATTCATTTGCACAGTTGGAAGGTAAAGCATCTGTCATCTGATTGATTATCTCTGTGACACGAAACTTCATTAACATTATTTGAAAATATAAGTTAGTGTAATGCAGACAAAGAGTTTGAATTTTGGCAGTGTGTAATCACATGCACATAATGTTAAGAGATGATACTTATTAATCAATCATCAGTTTGACTGATCTAAAAACACCATATGCCAAAGCAGAAAAAAATCAAAAGGAAATCCATTCAATCAAAATAGTTTTTTTATATTTTGATTTCAGTAAATAAAACTTCCATAGTCTTATTCATCAACTTCCTTTGATTCTTTAGGAAATCAAAAGCATTGCCTCAGGTTTAAAACTGGACAAAAAAAATATCGTAAAGATGGTTTGAATGAAGACTATTGCATTTAGATTAATCAGAGTGTAAGTGCTTGCTTAGGGAGTCTGGAATTAAAATACTAAACAATTTCCTACCTTCAAATCCTACATCTTGAATGTTGTGGAATTCATTATTTTCACTTATAACTCTTTTAACTAATAAGTAGTGAAAACATCTTCTTACTGGGAAAAAGAACTTGAAAATACTGCAGAAATTTTAAAAATGTTGTTACTGCTGTTCTATTTCAATTTAATTTTGGTTGCACATACTGAAAATTTTATGATTGGTTCTAAATTATTGAAATATTGTAAATTAGACTAAGAACCATTTTATAAGCTCATTTTTATGAAAATGAACTGTGTATTTAAAGACAAAAAAAGAGCAAAAATATCCTCTAACATAACATGGTAGCTTATTGTTCATGCAATTATCTTTATTATCTCTTCCAAAAAAGCTGATTGCTTTGATAATCACAAAAAACAGTATTTAAATTAAATGAAAAAGTGCATGCTGTGCTCTGCCACTGGGATGTCTGATTCTGATCATTGCAAATTGTCGATTAAATACTTACAATACACAGGCAGATCTTTTTTTTTAACGTTGTGTGGGTAGATAACTTTACTACACTATTGTGTCCTTAGGGTTTGTTTCCACTCAGTCTGACATGTGCATTGATATTGATGTTTCTGTTCCCACCTGGTGGGGAAAGCACAGAGTAGCCCATTACTGGCAGGCTGTTTAGTCAATCTTTAAAGGATTCCAATTTGAATCTGATTGTTCCTTACTATTCTTTCAAATATACCACATGTACCTGCCAAATTTGTCTCTTTGACAGAGAAGTAAAAGATTTATTTAAAATATTTAAAAATCTAGTTTCAGTCGGGCTTTCTTTTAGTAGAGAAAATGCTATAATGGGGTGGGCAAAGCAATTGAGATCTCAGGCGTGGGGAAGAGGGGCTGTAAATACATGAATGCCAGAAGTGCAGTTATCCCAGAATCATGGAATAGCTGAGGCTGGAAGAGAGCTCTGGAGAGGACCTAGTCCTGCCCCCTGCTAATGCCCAATGTCTTTCACTATGCACACTGATACCATTTGGTAACTTCTCTCTGCTCATAACTCATGTCAGAGCCTCATCAGCTCTTTCAGAGGGCTAATGACAGAGCTCTCTCAGGCAGTACTTCAACACAAAGTTTGAATCAATAAGTTTTAATGGATTCTATTTGATCTTTGCAAGATACAGAGAACCAATCCAATTCTACATCATTTGAATGCTTTCCTTCAAGTGAGTGCCAAATACAGCCTCCGCTTTGGAAAAAACTGCTCTAAAGAGTGTATCAAATGTGTGCAGCACATCTGAGACTCTCATGCAATTAGAAATGTTATTCTGAGGCTGATGCATTGCTGTTAATCAATATATTGCATATTGCTGCATATCTTAGTGCAGTTTTCTGGAAGTCTACTTAAGGTGGGTCCAAATTTACACTGAAGGGTTCTGTGGATAATTTTAAGCATCTGACTAAAATTCCCCCACTCAGGAGTAGCTCAGTCTTCATTCAGTCTAAGCTTTACTCATCTAGGACTTGGCTGTACAAAGCTAAGTTAGTTTACTTGGGCTCTTTAACAGTCAATAGAAGGTACATGGGCCTCTCCAGAGGATACTTTATCTGACCTACCTTACAATGACATAGATCACCTTCTGGGCTATTTAAATTTGTTCCTAGACTACAAGAGGAGACTGGGAACACTAGACTATGTGCTAGCTTATAGATGCTTATAACACATTATGTGAAATCCGCTCTAGGTTTTAACTGT